>PVKB01006521.1:0-59572 GCA_004027205.1 Ctenodactylus gundi
CCCGCCATCCTCTTTAAGCACTGTAAATTCAAAACAGTAACAGGAGAGTAAAAGGAGCATGACAATCACGTTTGTGATTCTTCTTTGGAATGTTGTTTGTTTGTTTTTAAGACAGAATCTCCCTCTGTGGTGCAGGCTGGTCCCAAACTTACTATATAAGCCAGTCTGGCCTCATCATCTTCATGGAAATCCTCCTGCCTTAGCTTCTTGAGTGCTGGGATTGCAGCAGTGCACCATCACAGTCAACTTATTTGGTGCTGGGGAATCGAATCAAGGACCTTGAGTTTGCTAAGCAAGCACTCTAACCACTGAATTACACCCACTGTCCTTGGAATTTTTTTTAAAATTCATCTCTTCCAGTCCATCTACTCCTCTCTTAATCTTAGCGCAAGTTTCACCCTCTTGAAATTCAGTCTTTGTTAATGGGTCCTTTTCCTTAATGGGTGCTAAATGCGCATGATTGGTTCCACTTAGCATAAAATTGGGGGCATGGCCATGCCATGGTATTGTGAACCCCAACAGTGCCTTGTTTGGCAATGAATGCATCATTTTTATGTAGCAGTTGACCTTAGAAGTAGGCAATTTTCTATTTGCGGACAATTTTAAGATCTAATTACAGACAAAGTAATTAGATCTTATTGAGATATTAATATACGTCAACTCACAAAATTCACCACATTAAAGTGAAGAGGTCAGTAACTGTTAAAATAGCCACAAAAGCATTGCTACCCAATTCCCGCAACCTAAAAAGAGACCCCATACCCATGAGGGTCACCACCCCCATCTCTGCCCATTAAACTATTGACAACTTATCTACTTTCTAACAGTTACAGTTTATAACCTTTTATTTTCAGTCTAATTTCAAAGGCTAACAACTGTGAGATTGGCCAGTGAGTTTTTGTCTATGTATTTAAGAGTATTACCTCTACTGCAAGGACGCATGTGAACATTTAACACCTGGGAGAGGACATGACAGGATCGCAGCTGAAACATAGCTTTAAAAAAGTAAAAGGAAGGAAAGTAAAATTTGGGGCAGTCCTGGCAATGCTTTGGAAGGCTTTGGAAAGAGGAGGAAGAAGGCACAGCCGAGATCAGGGGATTGTTCCTTGGTGTTTACCATGGAAATGTCACATGCCAAATATAGCCAAGTGTGTTATCTAATCTCCATAACAACTAATCAGCTAGTTCAGCAATCCTACGTCATAGACAGGAGAAGCCTGGTGCTCTGAGAGGCGATTCCCTTGCCTGGGACCACACAGCAAGGATTTTTACCAAGGTTTGCTCAGCTTTAAATCTCAAGTAAAGGACAAGACAGAGGCTTGGCTGTTGTGTTGGACTACTCAGGTTCCTGGTCACGGTGGTCCTTTAATCCTCTCTGGGTAACCCATATGTGTCCTTGGCCTGCTGTGTGCCTGAGCTCAGTCTTGTGCAGAGAATGGAAGGCTCTGGCTGGCATGAAGCTGCCATCAATGCTCACGCTCCTGGGATCTCCTCCAGTTCTTGTGGCCTTGCCCCTTGTACCTGACTCTCCTTATGCCACTTCATGTCTCTCTTTCTCTGTCCATTAGATAGTGATGTTCCCTGGGCTAAGCCACCCACTCATCATGTGTCTGTAGCCACCCATCTACATACCTGTGAGTCATCAGTTGACAACCCCTGATGGATAATTAATGTGTTGATCTGACTGGGGCATGGTGCCCAGATATTTAGCTAAACCTGGATGTTTTGGTGAGACTTTTTTTTTTTTCTTTTGGATGAGGTTTACATTTAGGTCTGTGGATTTTGAGTATAACAGATTGCCCTCCACAGTGGTAGTGGGCCTCATCTAAACAGTTGAAGGCCTGAATAAAACAAAAATTTAGGGAGTCCTCAAGTGACTTTAAGTGTAAGAAAAACTTCGGAAGAATGGGCTTTAAACAAGGTGGAAGTTCATCTTCTTCTCACGTAATAGAAGCCTAGGGCTGCCAACCAATGCTCAGTAAAGGCGAGTGCCACGCGGCACCAATCATGCAACCTGTGTGTGTCTTGCTTTTCTGTTATTAGAGAAGCTCAACCCATTGTCAGAGGGGATATTCTGAGGCATCTTCAAGCTAGAGGATTCCCCCAATCTCATATCTTTTCCATTAGTCTTACTTGTATGCCCCACAGAAACAAACACGTTAGTGGATAGGTGTGGCCAAAGGCAGAGTCACACATCCACCCTAAAAGTGGAAGTTACAGAAAGAGACAAGGAGGGGAACATTGGGACTGTGGGAGGAACCAGTGCTGGCTGTGGTCTGTCCCTACTGGCCCTAGCCCCTGGACAGTACAGTCTGGGTAGAATTGTAAAATCTGGGAAGATGCTGGATCTGGATGAGAGTTAGGACCTTGTGACAAGCACAGTAGCTAAAGTCAATCTAATTTGACACACCATGAAAATGAGACAATTGCATGCTGGCTTTGTGGGAGTCCCTCCATTAGTTTTCCTTGCAGGGTGGCTTCTAACATCTCTTCTTTTCCATCATGAGTGTCCTTCAGACACTGTGGGAACAGAGGTGCTGCTCACTAGCTACAGTCACACTTTTGAGTCTACTCAAGACGGCTTCTGCTGCTAGTAGGGTGACCGAGGAGTTCTGTGATGGCCCCGCCCTGGGATGTCATTCTCCACTGACATTTACCCTGTGGGGTGCACTCCTCAGTTCCTCCAAAAAGACTTACTAGCTGTGCCCATCCACCACTTTTTGAGCCTGGCAACGACTGTCCCCTTGGGATAAAGATGTTGGGAATGCATTTTGACTTCCACTCTGAGAATCCGGAAGTGGGTGCAGTGGCCCATATCCCACTTTCCTTCCTTTAGCCTATACCATCCTAGGATATTTCCAAGTCTTTATCTTCCCATCAGTTTAACAAGCCGAGGCAGAAAATCCTGGCTAACAACCTGAAAATGGTCCTTCTTATTAGAGCGGGAAATAAAACCACACACCTGCAGATTCCTTAATACCTCCTTTAAACGGAACTGTGAACTTGGACTCTGTGCCCCATAATCTCGTTCCTCTGGGTGCTGTGCCTGCGTTTGCCACGTGTGAAAGTGTCTCCTGAGGTTTCATGCTGTAAGGTGACTTAAGGAGACAGCAGAGTAAGGGAACGAGTGTCTGTTTAATTGGAGTATTAAAGAAAAATAACCTACAATGAAAAGATTAAATCCAATCCTATAAAAATAATTGATTGGCTATGGTTGCATTTTCTTGATTCTAATCCCCTCAATATGGAAAAGTTAACTTAAGTCGAAGTAATACAGTCAGGCTCATAATAAAATCTCAGGAGAGATAATGGCTCGGTGGCATCAAGGTGTTTTGTCACAGTGGTGGTTGTCATTCGTTTCAATTACCTTTCTTGCCTTCTACTCTTCCCCTCTAGTAATGGACTACCTGTGATGAGGATAGCCAGAGAGTTTAGCTTTGAAAAGATTGGGAGGATGAGGTTCAGGGCAGAGAAGCGAGGAGCTCACAGCCAAACTGCAGGGGCAAGTAGCAACCTCCTCAATCTCAGGAGTGATATCTGGAAGGAGCTTTATTTTCCATGGTTCTTTCTGCTCTTTAAGGTGGCTGAGGCCCACGG
This sequence comes from Ctenodactylus gundi, assembly GCA_004027205.1. NCBI lineage: Eukaryota > Metazoa > Chordata > Mammalia > Rodentia > Ctenodactylidae > Ctenodactylus > Ctenodactylus gundi. The sequence goes on from PVKB01006521.1 coordinate 3,598, forward strand.
GAAGACTCCAGTTTTATAGGTGAAAAACAGTCCTGCCCATTGCTTTGTTTTGCTAGCTCCACAGAGCCAGTTCAGACCCAGTGCTGGGATTCTCTGTTGGAATCCAGTTCCCTTTGGCTCATTGGTTTTGTTTTGTTTTGTTTTGTTTTGTTTTTTTTTGTGATGACCCATGGAAGCTTTAAGCCTTAGGGACAGATGCACAACTACCCCAGGGACTTAGGAACAGGGCCGATGGGGGAAACAACACAAAACAAAGAACGGGAGAGGATGACCTGAAGGTTACTGTTCGCTTTTTGATATTTCTAAAGAGAAATGACACTTGTGGTGTTATTGCTTGTGGTTTTGAGCTGCGTCTCCCCCCTCCGTAGGAGGCTGGGATGAAGGCATGAACCACCATGCCCTGTAGGAGTGGGTTAGGGGCAAACTTCTGCCCTCTTCCCTGCTTGCTTGTTATGTCAACATGTCGATGTCAAGGAAGCTGGGCTTTTGGTAACCCACGCTTGAAATCCCAGCACTCTGGGAAATAGAGGCTGGAGGATTGCAAGTTTGAGTCCAGCTTGGGCAGCTTAACAACTTTGTGAGCCCCTGTCTTCAAATCAAAACTTATTTTAAAAAAGGGCTCTGAGTATCCTCAAACAAAACAAACAAAAACAAAAACACAAAACAAAACAACAAAAAAGACCCAAAACAACGCCTGCCCCATCTCAAGGTTTGAGGCTCTGATCCTCAACTCCTGTGAAACCTGGCCTGCTGCGTGGGCTGGCCCTTCATCCCAGGCCTTCCCAGGACCCTTCGCGGTGCTGTTGGAGGCCACTGGTATTCTCATTTTCTCCCAGCCTGAGCATGTCATGAACTTTCCAGCCCACTGACAGCTGCGAATACAGACGAACACAGAATTAAAAAGATCTCTAAGAGGGTGCCAGTCACACAAAGGGACAGCAGGTTCCTATGGAGATAGCCTGAGCAGCCCTTGTATCCCAGCTTCATGGTAACTCCTTTATTATCTCAGTTTATTTTGAGTGTCTCTGCAAAATCTATCTGTATCATTCTTAGCAGATCTGAGTGGGATCTTGCTTTCCTTTAAGGAGACTAAAATCAAGTACACTGCACACAGACACCTTGGTCTATAGCCCGACACACTCAGAGACACACGATCCAGGACGATTCACTGCACATCAGTGTCAAAGACCCTGGAAATTATGGCTGACCTTTTCCCAGGCCTCCTGGAAATAGCCCTTCTTCCACGCTCAGAGAAACCCTGTAGAGATCAGAAAGGACCTGGTAGGAAGTAGACACGCTACTGCCCTGTCACGCTTTTTAGTCATTTGCTGGAGCCTTCTGCAAAAGCAACGCACCCTTGTCTTATACGCAGATCTGGAAATGACAAATAGAGAACGCTAATTTTTAGCCTTTGGTTCCATTCCCCCCACCTCCCAGAACAACCTCTGTCTCTTAAACATAAGATTTATTTTATGAGTGAATTGGTTTTGAGCCCCAGGGTCTAACTATTTTAGGAAAGAAGATGCATATTGTACATATTTTAAAATAAATTAAAAATTAGAGATAGAAGTGATAGGAATATATATATATATATATATATGTCTTAAATTTCCACCACCAAGAAACTCTTCCTTTGGGAGATGGGGCTCTTATTAGATGTTTTTGGTGCTTTGCTGATAGTCACCTAGAAACCAAAAATTACTTTGTGGGGAAGCAGCAGGACAGAAGAATGTTTGCATTGGTCTCAGTGACCTCAGTGTCTTGCAAACAGCTGAGTCATGAAGGACATAGGCTACATTCTTTCCAGAACTTCTAGACAAGAATCAGGTTATGGTCCAAATAAAAAGCATGCATTTCAGTCCCAATGGGCTCTCGTCTCGTTGCCATGTTCACAGGTGTATGCAGGCCTTTCACTCACAGAGATATGACAAATCAAACAGAGTTTTCACTCCTGTCAATAGAAAAGAAAAAAAAAAAAGAAAAGAAAAACAAAAAATATTGGCTTACAGGATTGTAAGGAAGGAAAAGATATAATGAAACAGGGAACAAGGCCTCCCTACCCTAACAAACTTGGCCTTTGTCTCCAAGGGCGCAGGAAATAAATGTGTGGTAGTCCATGGCAGTTCTGAAGGTAAACCCCATCAGGGTGCGTGTCTCTTTCCTCAGTTATCTTTGCTCCTGTTTGAGAAGTCCTTTGTCCCCAGGAAAATTGTAGGAGACTATGCCCCTTTCCGTTACCGGCACAACCCTGTACTGGGGCAAAGTCACTTTTGAGATGAACTCTAAACCATATTTTTAGGTTTAAGAATTTTAAATGATCAAAATCAGTTTCTGCTTTTCTCGTTTATTGTTTCAAGGTATCTTTATGTTTCTCCCAACACGGGGAATTGAACCCAGAACCTCACGTATGCAAAGCAAGCCCTTCACCTCTGAGCTACACCCCAATCCTTTTAAAGTTTCATGTTGAGTCAGGGTCAAGCTAGGTGTCCAGGCTGGCCTCCAGCCCACCATGCTTCTGCCTCAGTCTCCTTAGGAGCTGAGATTCCACAGTTATGCCAACAGGTCTGACTTGAATGTGGAATGTCAAGTGCGGGAAACTGTGACTATTTTAGAGTTTAAGGCTTCTGTGGTGAGACTGGGAGCACTGCTCAGTAGTTAAGAGTGTTTGTCTAGCATGCACAAGGTCCTGGGTTCAATCCCCCAGTATCACATAAAAATTAATCAGGCATGGTGGCATATACCTACAATCCCAGCACTTGGGAGGCTGGGGCAGGAAGATTGCTGTGAGTTTGATGCCAGCCTGGACCCCATAGTGAGCTCAGGACCAGCCTGGACTATAGGTTAAGACCTTGTCTAAAACAAATCAATCTATAAATGAAAGGCAACTAAATAAATAAATCCTCTGTGGGAACATTATAAGAATCAAGCCCTAAGCCCATTCCTTCTTCCCGGCTACAACTGCGGCAACACATATGTGCATTATGGAGGACATGCACCACATCTCTTGAATGTTTCTGGAAAAGAATCAAATAGATCCAGCACCTGCCCTTTGAGACAATAATGACTCAGGCAGTGACATTACAGGTACATACACAAAAGAATAAATGTTGATGACGAATTACACATGTGTCAGTAATCCTACACTGATCATCACACAAAACCACCAACTAAGAGTAGGAAGGTATCTGCAAGCAAATGTTAATAGGCCAAGCAGTTAAGGATTTTAGGTAAAATATAGACACAGGTTTGTAATCTCAAGCCTTTGGAGCATTGAGGTAGGAAAACTGTACATTTGAGCTCAGCTGGGGCGAACCTCATGACTTGGTGAGACTCATGGGGAGAAAATAAACTGGGGATGTGCCTCAGTGTGAAGGCTCTGGGTTCAACCTCCAGGACCAAAAAACCAATAAGGGCTGGGGGCATACCTCAGTTGTGAAAATGCTCGCCTGGCAAGTAGAAGGGCCTGGCCTTGACTCTTCAGTTCCAAAACACCAACCATTCAACCAACCAACCAACCAAACCCCAGTCATATTTAAATTTACATAAACCACAAATAATTTTTTAGCATAAAGTATCCATTAAATATTGGCAGTGTGTTTATACAAACATGTATTTCTCTTTTCTGAAGTTAAGATGTAACTGATAGTCTTATAATTTTAGTTTTTAAATCTGACTATCTTATTTATTTATTTCTCTTTTTAGTCCTGGGGGAGGAATCCAGGGCTTTCAAACTATGCTATATCCCCAGTCCATTTTTTGGTTTTGATTTTTGAGACACGGTCTTACTAAGCTGTTAAGTTACCCAGACTGGGCTTGAACTTGCAGTCCTCCTTCCTCAGCCTCCGTGAGTGCTGGCATACTGGCCCATGTTCTCAGGCCCACCCTGACTACCTTATATGTAGAGAAATAATTACCCCCACAGCAGACTCATGGAACAAGCAAGGAAATCCCACTGGGCTCCAGGGGTGGAGGTGACTTACTGCTAAAATATCTCACGAGGAGCCTCTCTGTACAGTGAGCTGTGGCCCCATCGGTAGCCAATATATTTTCCCAGGATCCCACAGAGTAGGATTTCACTGATACTGGTGCTTCATCCTGGAGTTGCCCCTGAGCCAATTTCTATGCCCTGAGCTTTAACTTGAGGCATTTTAGTCTAACAAATATTTACTAAGCACACACCCCTTTGTGAAGCAGTGTGCCAGGCTGAGACTCTTAACCCCAAGAAGTTTAGAGGCCAAAGGGGAAGGCTAGCTTGTCTACAGAAGTTGTTCATTCAAGGTCAAGTGCGAAAACACACAAGTAAAGCACTACAAGGTCACAGAGGAGCCTGGTGTGTTCTGTGGTGGAGGAAGAAGAGTTCACAGAGGACAGGACAAGTGCTCAGGAAGTGGCAGGGAAGGAATTTTCCGACGGACAGAGCTACAACTCAATGACTTCCAGTGTATGAGAGGACGGAGCCACCATTGAGACAAATATGGAATGTGTGGACAAAGTCCCTCTGCCACCCCATGAGGGGCTGAATCATTCACTCACTTACTCAGAAGACATTTATTGAACAAAAATGCATAAGCTAAAATAAAACTGTGATTGTGGAAAATGCTATAAAGAAGACACTCATAGTGATAGGAGGAATGAGTGACCTAGAGAAAGATGTGGGACAAGAGCTTTGTCAGGGAGGCAATGACTGAGTTGAGCTCTGGAGGGAGAAAAGAACTAACAAGGTGACAAGGGTGGGAGGAAGGTAATGATCTAAGGTAGAGGAAACTGCACGTGGAAAGGCCCTGTGGCAGAAGGGAGCAGCAAGCACCCGAGGAATTGAATGAAAGCCATGCGCTTGTAGCACAGGGAAGATGGTGGGATAAGATGCAGGTGAGGTTAGAGCCACACAAGGCCTTTTGACATCTGTTAAAGAAACTTTATCTTGATCTCTAGAGTACTACGGAACCATTCCCTGTATTTAAGCAAGAGTGCGACATGATTAGCTTTGAGGAGTAAACAATCTGGTTGCAGTGGCAGGAAGAGATTGGAAGGGGATTAAATACTAAATGGCTGCAAGAAGATGGATTAGGAGGCTGCTGCAGGAGTTTGGGCAGAAGTTGAGGGGAGCTATATTCTCCACGTTTCCTAATAATATTTCTTGCTCTATTTTCCAAGCTGAGAAAAGCCCTCTGAGTGTCCATCTGGCAGCCCATGGAGCCGCTGGGTGTTTGCCCAGCAGAGTAGGAAGAATTCACACGTCAGCACGCCCGATTTGTGCTGGAGGGCAGTAGTGTAGGGCAAGGGGCATTAGCACTGAGCAGCGCCAGCCCCACAGAGACCTGACGGGCCATGCTAAGCCTCAGAAGCTGAGGGGTGCAGGCAAGCCCCCAGCAAGCTGGCCGTGGACTGCAGGACCACCTCTCTGTGGCAAGAAAGAGCCCCAGCCCCTCAAACTGGAGCCTGCGTAGTGAAACCCTCTTCCACTGGTTCCTCCCTGCCAAATGTACCTGCCCCAGGTGGGCAGAACAGCCCTGTAACCGTGTAACTCCAGGCACCCACCTGGAAGCTCTCCAGCCCATTCTCACAGTGCAGAGGAACCTCTGCCCTCATTGGCTGTATTCACTAAATAGTTGCCAAGGTGTGCAGTCACCTTCACAATTGATAATGACTTAGCTGCTACATTGAGTCCTATGCTTTGTGCTTATGACAACCCCTGGATTGCACTGAGACTATGCAGTGGGCTTCAAGTATCAATTTATGTGACATTCTGTCTTCTTGCAGACTCAGAGAAGCCCCCATGTGGATGGTGTCTTTGCTGATGTAGTTCTCTCTCATACATCTTACAACTTTATCCTGGTACTTTGGTCATTCTTTGGTTGTGTTGGACGTGTGCTCATGAAGGTCATGAAACATGGTAGGATTTACAAGTGAAGTGGGTTACGTTAGCTCTCAGGCTCTAGAAAAAGGCAGGGCGTGGTCACTGGACTATCGGTTCTAAACTGATACCATTTTATGAGGTGTGGGTGTACATATTTGTGACACAGAAGAGTTGCATTCATTTTGATATCTGTTAAATATCCAGGGCAGAGCTCGGCCAGGGCAGAGCTTTCAGGTGTGTGTTGTTGACTGGCAGGCCTGAAGTGAGGAGGGGGTACAGTGTGGAGGGCCCAACCTGCTTGATTGCTTGAACTAAGTAAAGGAAGGAAGAAGAAATACTATTGCAGTTTCTTTCTGGGAAGGCTCTGGCCTTGCCTGGGCCTCCAGATACTGGTTTGCTCCTGTTTCACCTGGCTTCTGTCTGCAATGCCGTGGGTAGCTCCCTAGACTCTGCCACGTGCTTCTGCTGTTGCAGGCTGCCTGTGAACTGACTGTATGAAACCTTCTGAAACCATAAGCTCAATACATCTTTTCTCCCTTAAATTGTGGATTTATGTCTGATATTTTGTCCCCAAAATGAGTAGGCAAATCTGATGGAAATCGGTACCAAGGATGGGATCATGGCTGTGATTTACTTGCTCATGTGATTTGGAAGCCTTTGGAAAGGCTGGACCACCATCCTGGCTGGAGCAGCCTTGCAGCACTCTGAGCTATGCTTGGTGGGAGATTCTAAATAAGGCGCAGAAGAACAGAATGCTGATAGAAGTTTGGGTTAAAAGGACAGGCTCAAGAAGTTTTAGGTGGGAAGGAGAACTGTGTGACAAGTGGTCTAAAAACCATGCACACTATGCTGTCACAGGAAGTGTGCCAGCACGTTGCCCTTATCTGGAGACTGACTGAAATTGAGATTAAAGGTGTGGACTGCTTAATCTGGTAGAAGATATCTTAGAGCAGTCCAATGTTCAGGCTGTCACATGGGTAATACTTGCAGCTCTTATCTTGCTCTGTGCTGTAAAGCTGAAAAAAAGATAGGAGAAGTTTTCAGTTTTGCAAGACTGGAAGGGGCTGCAAATGTGGGGCAAAAGAGTAGAGAGTTCTTGAAGAGACTAGCATTAAACAAATCCAAGTACTTGGAACCAGGACTGTAGAAAAGATTCTGTGAGGGAGTCTCAGACATGAAGATCCCACCTTTTACTGACTATAGGGTGCAAAGGCAAAAGATCTTTCCCTGAGAAGAGTAGCCTGGGACAACCTGTAGGGCCAAAGAGAAAAGTGTTTGCCAGTCTAGCTGCCTGCATTTCAGCCAGCCAGGCACTTGAAGGCTCCTGCAGCCAAATGCCAGGTGGGCCAAAATATTGCTCTAGCCACAGGCAGACGTTGATGTCATCCACATGTGTTGGCTTCACAGGCACGCAGAATGCAAGAGCTGTGGGATCATGGATGCTTCTACCCAGATTTCCAAGGAAGGCCTTGGAGGCCAGGCAGTGTGCCCCCGAGAGGGCCATGCATGAGGTTGTGAAGGAGAAGCCTAATGTGTGAGGTTGTGAAGGTGCAGCCGAGAACCCAGAATTGTGGAGATGCCAAAAACATGGATGGTTGGCTAAGGAAAGCCACAGCTGTGAGCAGAGCCTGCCCAAAGGAGAGAATACGGAGGCCAGAGCCAGGCAACACAATTGTCGCAGGGCCACTTAAGCCCTTTGAAACTCACAACTTGCCACAGTTTGCCCTAAGTTCTGGATATGGACCTACAGGACTTAACCCTTGCTCTTCTGGGTTTAGAACTTGTTTGGTCCAATTGCTTTCTACCCTCCTATTCCTCTCTTTTGGAATGGGAATGTATACTCTGTGCCATTGCATGTTGGAAGTGCTTAACTGTTCAATTTTCATGGGGGCTCACAGCCAAAAGTTTGCCTTGAGTCTTAGAGGAGGCTTTGAAATTGGATTTTAAAAAGCAGTGTTAAAACTGTTAAGACTTTGGCAACTCTTAGGAAAGGACTAAATGCATTTTACATCAGAAGGTAGATGAAAGTCTTTTGGGGCCTAGAGATGGAATGCTCTGGTTTGGACCTGGAGAGTCCCCCAAAAGCCTCATATATTTGGACATAGTGGGACGACTATGGAACTGTGTATTATTGGAAGGAAGGGCCCGGCTGAAAGGGGCAGATGCTTGGGGTTTGGCTTGGAGAGATTGTGTCAATTTGTTGAGAATGAGAGTTGCCCAGGGCAGAACTTTCAGGTCTGTGTTGTTGACTGGTAGGCCTGGAAGTGAGGGAGGGGTACCCACTCTGGGTATGGGGGGCCCAGTTTGAACTAAGCAAAGCTTCCTCCTGGGAAGGCTCTGGACTTGCCTGCATCTCCAGACATTGGTTTGTTCCTGTTTCACTTGGCTTCTGTCTGCAATGCTGTGAGTCGCTCTCTGGCCTCTCCCATGTACTTCCACTGTTGCAGGCTGCCTGTGAACTGATTGTGTGAGACCTTCTAAACTATAAATTAAATAAACCTTTTCTCCCTTAATTGTGGATGTTGGATATTTTGTCCCAACAATGAATAAGTAACTAAGACACCCAGGATTTGCCAGCTTTGATCCTGTTGATATTCTGGGTTGACAGCTTTCTTTTTGGTGTGTGTGTGTGTGTGTGTGTGTGTGTGTGTGTGTGTGAAGTGTGTGTGTGTGTGTGTGTGTTCTGCTCTCTGAAGATTTAGTAGCATATCTGGTCTCTACAGTAGTATCTGATCACCCTCAGTTTTGACAATCAAAAGTGTCTGTAGACATTGTCTGATATCCTCTAGGGGGTGGGAAGCAAAATTATCCCTTGCTGGGAATCCATATTTACCTAATAAGAAAACTAAGATGGAACGAGAACAGGAGACCTTGTAGCTAAAAGACGTCTCAGATGCAGGGAGGCAACTCTAGAACTAGCCCTCAATTCACAGCAAATGTCATCCCAGTCTGTCTCTACAGTTTCCTACATGGACCATTTTTCTGAACTTTGCTTATTCTTTCTGTCAGTGTTCCCATTCTAGACACTGCTTCTTCCTTCTTTTAACTTTCCTTCTAGTCCTCAAGGTCTACCTGGAGGCACTAAGAGATTTGCAAATTTGAATTCCAACCCAACCAAGAGCCATCCTGAGGTGAAACTCCTAGCAGTGCGAGCTGAATATTCTCTAGTTTGTCTTCCAACAGCTGGGAATGGGTCAGGTACAACGCAGATGTTCTTTCTCTCCCTTTCTCCCAATCTTTCTCTTTTTCTCTCACCCTGTGTGTTCATGCATGTGCACTTGTGTGGTGTCAAAGTTTATCTGGTTTTATTACTTGTCTCTTGTCCTAGTTATTTGCACCCTGCACACAACATGTGTTCTGTGTTCATCTGGTTCTTTTGCTGAAGACTCCCTTCACACTAATATGTAATTAATCACAATTACAAGTGAAAATCTTTTACAGAGTTGGAATATACTGAAAGAGGTCCATGCCAGAAGAAGCGAGCCCTAGCCCAGCTATGGCAGCTCACGACTGTGGATTTTCAATGAACCTTCAAATACCAACATCCATGATGAAGGGAGACAAACACAGATCTCATCGTGGTACCCACAGCTTACATAGGAATCAATTTCTTGGCATTCCTACATTTTGCCAAGATTCAGCATTAAGTTGTGAGTGCTTTGAAGGTGGTGGCCTGCTTTGACCAGGGAGTCTCAAGGCTCAGGCAGGTCCCAGGGGCTTGAATGTCAGCAGTTTTCCGGAGAGCACCGTGAGAGCGGGGCCTGGTTGGCCCCCTGTCAAAGGTGTGAGTGAGTGTTCTTCTCTGAACTTGGCCTGGAGCAGGTGTCACTTGGTGCTCCCACGTTTGGTGCTGAGAATGTGAAGGGAAGTGGTTGTGTGGGTGGCCTTTCCTCTTTTGCTTTTTTTCTCTCTTTGTTTCTTTCTTTCTCTTTCTTTTTTATCTTTTTATGTTACTAGAGATTGAATCCAAGCCCTTTGTTCTGATCTACATCCTTAGCCTTTATTCAAAAATTTTAAATTTTTCCTTTCAAGACAGGGTCTTGTTAATTCATTAAATTGCCCAGTTTGGGTTTAAACTCACAATCCTCCTGCCTCAGCCTCCCAGAGTCCTACGATCTGAGGCATGCACAATTAACTGTACCTGGCTTGTGGGAGGTTTGTACATTTAGGTTTCAGGTCACTCTGTTATTGATTTTGTGGGTTTTTAAAATATTCTTTTCCCCTTTGACCTGCTTTTATAAGCCGGTTCCTCATCTGAGTTTTCTTTCGTGATTGGTACCAAAGGTTGCAGGTTCTGAAATACCTGAAGCCACCTGAGTCGTGACACAACACTGGTGACTGTGCTGGTACTTTCCTCTGCATGAGGTTGAAGCTGAGTGAGGTCACGAAACCTCCCTATGGGCTGTGGTCTTGGGGTTAGAGGACACAGTCATAAACTGTGTGGGCCTGATGGTGTCCCAGTAAGGTAATGCTCCTCCACGTCCTGGGGAAAGGTTATTTATTACACCATAGGTCACTGGCATCACAGATGTTGTTCATATCACCAGAGGAGCTGGAAGGGCTCAACATAAAGCCAGGGAACACACACAGCTTATTCCTCTCTGTGAGTCCTCCATGCTGGCAGCAGGAGAAAAAGGTTCCTGGAGGAGCCAGTGGCGTCAATGTGGGCGGGACTAGGAAACATGAGCAAGCTCTGAAAGGTGTCTATGAAGGATCATGGCCCATCTTCAAGACTAAGGGCAAAACAGAGCACGGCTGGCCTGCTTCCCTTTCCTCTCCTCACCCACTGACCCCAGTAGGCAGAGGGAGACGTTTTTTTGCAAAATAGAGCCCTCAGGCAGCAGCAGGAAGTCTCCTTCCACTGTCTTTTGTCTGTTGGCCTCTCAAGAATGCTGTTTCACAAGGGAAGGTGCCCCAGAAGGCACATTCTGCTTGGAACCTGCTCACTCAGCAGTGGTCTCAAGGTTACTTACCTCCACTGATAAAACTTCAACTTCCAAAGCCCACTTGGAAGAAGGCAGAAGTGACTAATTTCAAAATTTTCAAAAAAAATCATTTTAGAGTCCTGTACATTGGGCATTATGGGGCACCCTAGAAAGCAACAAGAGCCTGTAAAAATGTGACGATGTGAAGGGGACTTTGAAGATGAGTGTCAGTCCTGTCCCCTCATGCCAGTATCACAGAGAAGTATCCATGTCCACAGTTTTACTGAGATGCAGAACAAATGAATCCTAGAGCTTTGAGCAGGCATCATTTTTGCAAAATTGATGACTTTTACAATGGAGGGTTGTGTGTATGCTTTTAATTCAAAGCAACAAGAAAAAGGATACCCCTTGAAAATAACTGAAACATCTATTCCTTATCTTCCCTGGTATTAGAAAAGCAAGTTATAAAAGCTTTAGGAATAGTAAACAAAATTTCTGAATCCCTTAATGACAGAGGAACATACTGTTTTCCTCTTGGCAGGGTTTGGGATGGCCAGACTTCCAGAATGCTGGAACACTGATGATTAGCAATCAAGATGATAATGATCAAAATTTGTATTTATGTGGGTCTTTACAGTTGACTTTGCATTTTCACATTCACTGCATTAGCTGGTTTATGTGACAATACTACATACTAAGCTAAGTAAGGGAAATTATTATTTTCATTTCATAGATGGAAAAACTGAGTCTTTAGGAGGTTTGATGACTTTCTCAAAGGCACTATGCAGAACCAAGATTAAAATCTACATTTCTACCTGGGCCTGGTGCCCTACGGGTATAACCTCAGCACTCTGGGAAGGTGAGGCAGGAGGACTGCCACTTCCACCTCAGCCTAGGTGGCTTAGCAACACAGTGAGACCTTGTCTCAAAATAAAACACAATAAAACAACATGAGCTGAAGATGTAGCACAGTGAAAAGGCCCAAAGCTCAATCCCCAGTACCACACACCATCCCACCCCCTACAAACTCCACCACACAAAAAACTAAGTCTTTGCATTCTTAGAGTATGATGAAAATCAGTAATAGAGATAAAACAATAAAATTAGGGAAATATTCTACTCTCCTATATTTCTCTTGACTTCTATGAGCTCCTTCATTTTTCAAGTCCTTCCTTCAGCATATGTGGAGCCCTGTGTGTCTGCCATGTGTCACGGAAGACCTTGAAGATAGCGAGGTAAACACCTCCGTTGGTCCCTCAACAGGCAGTAAAGCTGCCACTCATCTTTTGCAAACTATACAGAGTTGACGGGTTTAATTTTCCTAATTACAAGCAGAGACACACAGCCCGGCAAGTGTAATCACCTTTATGGGAACAACCAGGAGAGATGACAAGAACTTCAGTTCTGGAAAATCCAGGTCAGCGGTTGGTTGATAACTTAAATCTCCTTGCTATCTCAATGTCTGCCTCTTTCTGTCTCCTGCTGCAGGAATATCTCAGTTCAAGGAAGGATCACACTGGCCTAACAGGGACGCTTGCACACTGCCCTTGTATCGCTGTTGCTGCATTATGTGAGGTTTTTCTCTTACCCTGAGCCTGTGGAATCTGGAGCTGCTCTCAGAAGAATTGCTGCTTAGTGGGAATCTATCTTCAACGTCTCAACTCTATCTGATTTTGGAGAATTTATTTAAAGAAATAGATAAATCCAAAGCATTGAGTCTTCTGGAATATTCCCCGATGTGCTGAACCTGTGCCAGAGCAGACTTGCCAAGGTCAGGGTGGGGTAATGAGACCCCTCTGCTCTACAGCCCACTAGCCTGGTCTTATCTGCAGTGACACACGAGCGCAGGTCACCTGGGAAGCTGACAAGGAACTTAGCAGGAAACCTCTGCAAAGCCAGCACCAGAGATGCTCTGTGGTAAAGGCTGACTTTTTCTGAGCTTTGGAAAATTTGGGCAGCTGTGTGGGTGACAGACTGGTGGTAACATCCTACCAGCGTGGCTGTTTGCTCTCAACTGTCCTCACCCCTCCACCTTTCCCACCTAGGAAATTTAGAGTTTACAGATACTGATCCCCTCCCTGTGCTAAAGTAGAAACTTATGACCTACCTCTGAGTGGAGAAGGCAGACACAAACATCATTCATACTCCACAGTCTCTATTTGAAGCAAAATTAGGCATTTCGAGTGTTTGGAGAAGCCCTTTATTTTTTCTGCTAAGTCACTAAATTGCTCAGGCTGAGTTTGAGCTTCACCTTCCTGTGTTGTTCTACAAGAATGCTGGGACTACAGCCTTGTGCCACCAGGAGAACTGGCTCCAGCTTGATTTGAATCATCATCCCAGGATAGTCTTTTTAGAAAAGTGCATTTTAATCTACACATTTCAGAAAGCTAAAGTAGAAACCTCAAGTTAAATACAGTATAGGTTTGCTAAAAAGAATAAAATCAGGCAGGTCCCAGTACTTCTGGCTCATTATCTCCAGCACAACAGAAGGCTGAGGCAGGAGAATCACAAGTTCAAGCCCAGCCAGGGTAGCTTAGCAAGACTCTGTCTCAAAATTAACACCGGTTACATCTCAGTGTGGAGGCCCAGGTTAACACCTAGTACCACCAAAATAATAATAATAATAATAATAATAATAATAATAAAATCAATTAAAACTGATATCCTATCAGCATAGAAAATACCAGACATGGAAAGTAAAACTATGGATGAGTAAACAGAAGAGATGATCACGGACTTCAGCTAGGTGTGGTTGTATAAATTATGACATCTGCTTTACGTGAAGGCCACAGATAAAACCAGATGACATTTACAATGCCAAATTGTACATTCAAGCATAAACTCCAGGTCCAATTCTCACTCAATAAAACCTAATGGAAATTATCTTACAGAGAATCAACAATTCCATTTTTCCCCCGTTAGAATCTCTGATAGCAAAAATGAGAGGTAACTGGTCTCATTACCAGGGAATCTAAAGGGAGCGAGTAGCCATTGGCTAATTTTTAATTCTGATTTCATGATCTGATAGTAATTGCAGCGTGGGTTTCGACTGAGTCCATTTCAAAGGCCTCTGAATACACGTTCAATATGTGTTCCAGACAAACTGTTGTTGAAATGTTGAAAGTCATTTTGATCAGCTAAGCAGGCAGGGTTGTGCAGCTTTCCCCGCCTCCCTTTGGCAAGGGAGAGGATTTTGATGAAATGTAAAAATGATTCAAAGAGGTTCAAGAGTCTGGTCGGCATGATTAATAGTCTGCAGTAGATATTAGAAATCCAGACAGACTGAAGGCATAATGCCTTCCCCTTTGTAGACAGACTCTATTCTAACCTCTACGGACTCTGCATATTTAGTCACTCCCTAGATCCAAGTGTCCTTGCCAGCCCAGGCTTCATTGGATTAGAGAGTAGTGGAAAAATCCCTCTCCGAAGTGCGTGGATTGGGTTCCCTGTGTGTTTAGCCCGTCTGGCTCAGGGAAGGCCCTCTGGAGCTGCAGAGCAACTCAGGCTGGCTGGCTTGTGCTCGGAAAGTGAAAGTGAGCTGTTATTTTCACCTCCCCAAATTCACATTCCTGGCCTCTGACATCATGAGGTCATGGTTTGGTTGGACTGGAGGAGCTTTAAGGTCACACATGGAGAGGTGCCACTTTTGTCTGGAACGCTGGCGCAGGGTGTTTGTAACCTCACTCGGGAGAGGGAACCTTATTTCCAAGAAGGAAGCTCAGTCCTGCTCGCTCCTAACCTGCATTGCAGTTTTTACTTCCATAGCCTGTATCGTGAAAAACCTTTGTCAAGACAGAGAACAGCCCATTTCCTGCATGACAGTCTAGTTGCTTGGTCTAGGTGCTTTCCCAGGGCTACTCCAAGTCATGGGTCAGACTTTACCACTCATTAGCTGTGCAACCATGATCAAATTCCTTAGCTCCTCTAGGTCTCAGTATTCTTATCTTCAAAACGGGAACACTGCTAGTACCTTCTTCTTGGGGTCATTGTCTGACTGAGCAAAATTTAAAGCATTGTCAACCACAGGCCCATTCTGTTAACGTTGTTGTAGTCACATGTATTATAGCAATGCTTTTGTCGATGAGAGACTGAACATACAGTGTGAGCATGCTCATAAGATTACATCGCTTAGTGACATCATAGCCATCCTCATCTCTCTATACTCTGATACTCTCTGATACTCCTAGAATGACAACATTGCCTCAGAACATGATTCTTGGATTATATCTCCATTGCTAAGTAACCCATGTCTGTATCATCAAACTCCACATCCTGATCTTTCACGTATTTTTGTATCCATTATGTATCCATTTCCCCTGCAAAACACTGTCTGGGCTCTCATTCATCCTCTTATCAACAAATATTTATTGAATACCTCCATGTAGAGGGGATTCTGTTTGAGATGGTTTTTGGCACAATTTAAAAATAGTAACTATGCATACAGCTTGGTCTCTTGTGCTAAGTTGTGTTAAGTTGACTGAAAAATAAAATAAATATTTAGGGAATTGAAAGTAGGTCAGGTTAAATTGAGCAATATTTCTTTAAGAAGTCAGAGAGTTCCCTGCTTAGAAAGATAAATACTTCCTATCAGAATGTCCATATGGAATCACGGGGTAATTGATTATTGGTTACTTCATTCATACATTTTTGGAATAAATAAGGATGTTAACAATGTATGGAAAGGCCTCTCTGGCACCCTTCAGAGTCACTAGGAACCCCCAGGGACAGAAGAATATTGCAGGGCCTGAGTAGAGGAATTGGGCAGAAAGGAGATGAGAAAGGAGAGAGAGAGAGAGAGAAAGAGAGAGAGAGAGAGAGAGAGAGAGAGAGAGAGAGAGAGAGAGAGAGGCTTCAGAAGGGAAATGAGGGATGATACACTGCTGTGCCTGGTAGGCCAATGGGAAGCAGGTGGGACAGAGGGAAAGGGCGGTCGTCAGAGGCCCTGGGTGTGGAAGAGGAGTAGCAGTCAAAGAGTGAGGGTCTCCTTCTGCTCCCATGTTGAGAGATGAAGAGCTGCCTGTGCCGACAGCCCAGGGCTGGACCAAGGCAGCGGGGACCTGCTCGAGAGCGGGTCACTGCCTCCTCCTGAGGTGGCCTCTGGGTGACACGCATATGGCAAGTTCACAGCCTCAGCAAGGTGATGGAGGAGCTAGGAGGTGTGGGAGCAATGCTACCTGGAATCCAGCACGGGCTCAGAGGTGAGTACAGTGGGATCTGGCCAGCAGCAATGGCGGGTTGAAGTCTATGAAGCAAGAAGCAGGAGGAAGCAGGAGGGCGAGGTCACCAAGAGTTCAGACTTTAGCTCACTTATCTTTTAAATAAGGAAGCAGCAGCCAACAGGCATTTTATATATATATATATATATATATATATATATAAAATGCCTTTTCTACAAATAAATATTGTCTCTTAAAACAAATCCTGGCAAATAAAATTGAATAAAAATAAAGAGAATTCAGGTACTGAAAGGCTGTGGAGTCATGTAAAATAGAACTGAGACCAAACAACTTCAGAAAAATAAGGCTGTGTGCAGACTGTGGAAGGCATCACCTACGCTGCGGTGGGTTTTTCTGTAATGCGATTGCTTGTCACCCATAGGCTTGTAAGTGCCCCCTCCCAGGGCTCCCTTAGGTGGTCTCTCAACTGTGCCTCTGTAGTAACCCCTCAGCCACCCTCCTGTGAGTCACCCCGATCCACTCATTGGTTCACCCAATCGGGCCTTGGTGCTATTGTGACTTTGACCTGTTTGCTGTGTTCTAGCTGGGGTGAAGCGGTGTTGGTGTTCACGTCTCCCCAGGAAACATTATTCATGTGACACATGGCAGGTCGGTTTCATTAAGAAGTAAGTAGTGCAGGAAGACTGGACTTGTCCTGGTGTGTAAGGACCATCCGTTGCTGTGAATCAGGAACAAAGCACTCATAGATAGGCATGGGGATTGTTTCAGGCAAGTAGAGATTTTTCCAGCACCATGCCAAAGAACATCTGCAGATGTTGGAAGTACCTGTCTGGCTTGTGATTACAAACAGACCTTGTATGAAAATCTCAGCATTTCTAGCTGCTACCTCCAGCTGTACTTTCTAAAATCAGGATCCCCTGAAATCAATTACTTTGCCTCAGCCACAGTCATTTCTTTCAGGCAAGGCTTCCTGTAACATGTTTCTTTTCATGAAAACCAAGCCTGGAAATAGCTTGAGACGTATTACCTGAACTTATCACACAAAGGACTGTTGGCTCTCTTGTGTATTAGACACCAGACAACCTGAACTCTGGGTCTGACTCTTTGAGTAGGTCAGAAGTCTGCACATACCATGCTGGTGCAGTGGCACACAACGATAACCCCAGCAATTTGGGAGGATGAGACAGTAGGATTGTAAATCTGATCCTATGTGGGGCAACTTTTGTAACTTAGTGAGACCCTGTCTCAAAAAAAAGGGGTAGTGATGTCGGGGCTGTAGCTTAGTATAAGGACTGTGGCTTCAATCCCTCGCAATGCAGCACAAGCAAGAAGCCAACAAATAACAGAAGTCTTTGCAAATATCAGAAGCTACCATTTGTTTGACTGCAGGATGTGGTTGCCAAATATCTGATCATAAAGCCTTAGGAACTATACTTCAATTTATTGTATTTAATATAAGAAAGGCATATAAATTAAGCAATGGCATTATAGTAAAACAGTAAGTCCTTAGGGCTTCCTCACTCATGTATAATGTACTTCCTTGCCCTGGAGATGCGTGTGTTCTTTGTCTGCTATCGCCTATCTGTCTTCTGAAGGCCTGTCATTTTCTGTGCAAGTTGCCATATACAGTTGTCCTCCACATGCAAGGATTCTGCCTCCCTGGATCAACCTACCACAGATGGAAAACATTAACAAGAAAATAGTTTGTGTACCGAATGTGTACAGGCTTTTTTCTTGTTGTTAGTCCCTAAACAATGCAGAACAATGGCTCGTTACGTAGTACCAGATAGAAGTCATCTAGAGATGATTTAGCATGTGTGGGAGGATTCGGGTAGGTTCTCTGCAAATGCTAATTTATATGAGGGACCTGACTTATATGTGTGCATTCTTGGGAACCCTGGAGCCAATCCCCAGAGCATACAGAGAGTTGACTCTACTTGCAAATAACAGCAAAATGATATTTCCTGGAAGGAACTTAGGTGTTGCCTTTGTCTCCCTTAACACACATTTATAAACCTTAAAGCTGGTTATTCCTAACATGGGCACATCCATGCATTTTATGTTGATTCTTACTCGCTTTTCTAAGAAGATAAACTTTACTGATACTATCCTTAATTCGGATGCTTTTATTATCATTTTGGTGGCCTTTTTTTTTTTAGCCCCTAAAGAATATTAGTTTAGTATTAAGGTATAAAGCACTTATACCATTTGACTTACGTGATAGTAATGAACAGTTAAATTGTTCACTGCTACACGTGAATGGCCGTATATTGTTTACAAAACATTCCCACAGAAGCCTCCTTATGATCTGATTTCATATGAGAATACAGGAAGTCATGGCAGGGCAACTCTCTCATTTCCTCAGTCAGCTCTGGTGCTTGTACTGGGGTCAATACACCTGCTCTTGGCTTAGCCAGTCACACCGTCCTCAGGTCTTTCCAAGGCATCTGGGAAGAAGCCAATTTTCCACATCACCTCTGAAGTGCTATTTAGCTGTAGACCTAAGCATCATTAAAACATTTTTCATGTTAATTTTATTGATTAATTTTCACATGGCAACCTTGTTTTCCAATGAATTATTCTGGGGCATCTTTTGGGAACTTGATGCTCTCAAGATATAACCCAATATGTCACTCTTTATGAATTTATGACAGATTTAATCCTCCTAACTTGTTCAGTCTTTGGGGAAATCTCTTTGTAGAGCAGGATATATGGATTGCAAAATCATGAATCTGTATGGAAGTACGGAAACAAGACTTTGGAAACAGAGATAGTTGGCTTGAGTCTTAGAAATGTTTGATGGAAATTCCTGAGCAGACCATAATTTTTTCTAGTGGAAAGTCACCTGCAGGGTGAGTCTGTGGCTCCCAATATAGAAGGCCCTGTGAAGAAAGTTGAAGGATCTTAGCTCTATAGAAAAAAAAAAAAGAGAGAAAGATTGATCCTTTGAACAATGCATGTTCCTTTGACCAGTGCATGCTGAAGGGCACGAAACTTTGGGACTTTTCAGTATTAAGGAAATTCATAATGCAGAAATAGCTAAAGCGAACAGTCAAGTTATTAGATGCTAATCACCAGAACCATCATGGGAAACACTGCTTCTATGACTTTATGGGTCCATCTGGCTGTGTTAATTCAACCCGCCCTGGTCTAAGTTTCTTGTTCTGATTCCAAGGGCCTGGGTCTTCCTTGGCTTACTAGTCAGATGGCCACATAGCTGCTCCGGTAGGGGTCACCCAGAACTTCCACATGCCTTTGCCTGTGGAGGTAGGCAATATGAATTAGTGAAGTTTCTTCTAATTGTGATAGTTTTTCTTGCATAGGTCAGCTCCCAATAAACAACAAAACCATGAATGGACATCCTAGTATACTCTGTTCTCAATACATTAGATAGCTTTCATACTCTAAGTGCATTGTCATTTTGATTAATGTCACCCTTGGATAGAGATAAGAACAAGTTGCTGTGATTTCAAAGTAAAGAACCATCTCCTAGAATATATCTGTCTTTTGGGAACACTACCCTGGGCTCTACATGACATGCCTAGCCGCTGTCTCCCGTCTGACTTCTACGGGTTGGACATCAGCCTCTTCTGATTTTGGTTAGTCTGAGTCCCTTCTAGAGAATCTAATGGCCTGTGGGGAGAAAGATTAAATTATTTCCTTTTTGGACCCTCTAGAGAGTGTGGCAGTGACACTGAGAGGAGGAGGCAAGGGCAGTGGCTGACTCTTCTCTCCTCGAAGGTGGTGGCTTCATTTCTTTGGAACATGTGACACATGGGAAAGTGGGAGGGCATATTTTCTAGATCATGGGCAGCAACAGAATAAGTGCTTACTATTCTTTTAGTGACACATGATAAAATTAAAATAGATTGGTAAATCTAGTGCTTACTATTTTTAGTGACATATGGTAAACTAAAATAGATCTATTAAAATAAATAGATTAAGACAGTTAATTTATTCCCTGATTTATCAACTAGCTAGTAGCAATTTCTGTACTGAATGTCTGTGTTAAAGTGAACAATAGAGCCAATATTTATAAAAAGTATTTGTCAAGAACAAAGGAGGGATAAGACAGCAGATATGTAAAATCAGACTGAGCTTTGTGGCTATCAGTAAAGAATTTTCCAGTGCTTGAGAAAAAGATCTAGAATTGTATTTATTTTAATTGGCCAAAATCAAAATACTTTATTCTATCTTTGGCCTTTCTCTGGTTTCAGAGATATCTAAATCTGCCTGAAATTAAGAAGGGAAATGTTACCTATTTATTAGAAATTTCAATGAGGTGAAAATTTAAAACTTGGAATTCGTGAACTTGTAGACAGAGAAAGCCCAAATTTATAAAAAAATTTTATTACATAAAAACAATATTTTCTATTAACTTTAGGCTGAGGAAGGAGGATCATAAATTAAAGCCCACCCTGGGCAACTCAGTGACTTAGGGAGACTCTGTCTCCCAATTAAAAATTTAAAAGAGCCTGAGATGTAGCTCAATGTGAAGGCTCTCATTTGATTCCCGGTACTACAAATAAACAAAAACAATTTAAAAAAAAACCCTAAAAGCCAAAAGCTTAAGCATCTGAACTTCAATTATAAATCAGTGAATATAAATAAGGTATGTACTATAAACTGAGTCTGTTAAAGGTTTTGGACTGCCGAAGAAAGTGAGTCAGGCACACCCTTCACCTTTGTAACTAACCTTCCCTGGGACTTCCGGCTCCTCGTTTCTGCTCTGGATTCTGCCTAGAAATGGGGCACTGACGCTGCTATGAACAACTTGAACAACGAGCTAGCGTCTGACCTTCTACTGTGTCTCAGGCTACTTAGCAATCTGCTGACAGTTTTGGAAGAGGATTGAGAGAATCATAGTTGCTCTACTTGTTTTGATCTGTTCTCCCTCCGTCCCTCCTTCCATTCCTTCCTTCCTTCCTTCCTTTTGATCCCTCCTTCTTCCTCCCTTGTTCTGACCTGTTTTCATCGCACAACTGATGGCACAGCAAAGCCGATCACTTATTATTTTGGTTCATGCCAAGGCGAGTCCCAAGAGAGTGCTCTCTGCAAATTACCCAGACTCCCCCCAAGGATTTCTGAAGAATAATCTCCTAGCTTTCTTGGAATTAAACCTAGAGTGAGCCATAAAAAAATAAACACTCCTTTACTGATAAGGAGACACTGCTTCCCTCTCAGAGGTGTTTGCCAGGGGCTCTTTCTAATACTCTGTCAACTTCAATTAACAAACCAAGCTACAGTCTTCATTACCCTCAGGTTACAAAATAGTAAGTAGTGATTAACTGCTATTAAAGAGAGCTAGAATTACAGCATCTCCAAGTGGAGACTCCCTCCAAATGGCTGCTCCCCCTTCTTCTGCAGTGTGCCAGGGATTCCCACAGATCTGCAGCTGTTCTGATTCAGTCTCCAGTTATCTCCTGTCCCCAGCATTTCCTCCCCTCCCAGGAATAAAAGAAACAGCTATCTATGTAAAATAAACAAAGAGACACTTTCAGGACTGCAGGACCTTGGATGAACTTGGTTTATCTGCCACCAATGACAAAACTATAAAGCAAGGACATTCTGGGCCACTTAACTTTAGCATGAGTAGCAATACGCGTAGGGGGTCACGCCTGCATCTAAGAGCTGGCAGGACCCAGACAGACGCCTTGCAGTGCTGCCATCCGACTCTGTGGGGCACAGGCTTCTGACCACAAGCCTTAGGGTAGAACCTACTCACTCTCTGTAAGGTTGCTTTGTTCTCAGTCTTCATTTACTTCCAGCCTAGCTGGGCAGACAATCCAAAGTCAGACGCAAGGATTCAAAGGAAGAAGAGAAAGAGAATTGCTTGAAGATTTCAAGAAGGTTCTTGGGAGGAGACAGTGTCTTAGCTGCATACTGGGAGAGGTAGAAGAGTTGGGCCTGTGGTCCCCAGCCATTTGGCACCAGGTACTGGTTTCATGGAAGTCAATTTTTCCACAGATAAGAATAAGAGATGGTGGTGCTTGCATCATCACCTGAGTGCCACCTCGGATTACCAGGCACTGGGTTCTCATAGGAGCATGCAACCTAGATACCTTACAAGCATAGTTCACAGTAGTATCAGGACTCCAGTGAGAATCTAATGTCACTTATGATGTGACAGGAGGCAGAGTTTGGGTGGTACTAAGAGTGACAGGGATCAGCAGTAAATACAGATGAAACTTTGTAAGCTGGCTGTGTGGCCCAGGCTACATATGGTGCCAATTCATGGTCCAGGAGTTGGGAACCCCTGAGTAAGATGGCAAAAGAAGAAAATTGGGCTGGAGTATTGGGGTGGGAAAAGGGCATTCCAAGCTGAGAAGACAGCAGAAGCAAAGACCAGATGGTGAACACTGGCGACTCAGCTGGCACAGTGCCCTGGTCTGGGATTACACTCTGGAAGATCAAGGCAGAAAGACTGCAATTTTGAGGCCAGTCTGGGCAATTGGTGACTTAGGGATACCCTGCCTCAAAATCAAAACTATACAAGTGGCCCAAGGATGCAGTTCAGTGTGAAAGCTTTGGTCTCAGTAAAATGGCATTTGAGTCTGACTCTGTTGACCCATTCTGAGGGTTTAGATTCCTTTGCTGGTCTGTTTTTCCTGTGTTAGCAGCCAGCCTTTGCAGGACAGAGGAGCCTGCTCAGGTGCTCTGGGCCTGGCCCTGTGGCACAGTGGTTTGGGAACATGGCTGGATGTGTTAGCAGGTGCAGTCTGAGCTCCTGTGCCTCCTGGAGGGCAACTAGCCAAGCCAAGAGGCGATAGGTGCACTCAACGCAGTTAAAGAGTTGCACCTGCGGGAAGCAAAGGGACCCAAGGTCGGGTGGGAATAAACGGATTCTAGGTCTGGAAGACAGGAAGGTCAAAAGCCTTTGGTGTTGTCTACTTTGTTTTCCCAGGCCACACCTGCTTCTTTTGTTTAGAGGAAAAAAAATGCAGAGTTGTGACACTGTGGCACCAGTTGGCGTGACTGAGCCTGGAGGTCCCTTGTCCATCCTGATGTCTGGGATCTCTCTCTACGTAGGCTCCCGCCTCTGACCTCAGCCTCTCTCCCCAGCTGCGGTTGGCTGGAAACAATACACGTGCACATGGCTGAGGTATGAGCCTATCAGACGGAGCTGCATGTGCGCCGTTGCTGTGTAAACCAGGATCGTGCGTCGCAAAGCCACAGGGGCAAAAACATGCACCCCTCCCTGGAGTCTGGTTCTTGATATATTTCTCCAGGCACTTCTTAGGTGGCCAGGCCAGGCCAGGACAGACATGCCACAGCATGAACCTCTCCCTCTCTGCTTTCTCCCATGGGGCCTGAGCCAGTGGACCTCCTGTCCTACTGCACACACATGCACATTGGGAGAAGGGCTCTGAAGGATTGTCGTGCGCCAAAATCCAGTCTTATCACTCTCCATCTGGAAAGTTTTCTTCATCAGTCACAAGGGAGGGTCCTCCCACCTGTCTGGAGGAGGAGGAAGGGCGAGGTGCACGACATAGAATTAGGGTTGAGCGTTTGGTCCCTGTGCTTAACGTGCACAAAGACGAAACAGGTACCGCCTACTTTCGACATTTCTTGTAACATCCATGTAACTTCAAATCAGGTGATTTGTCTTCTTGGTTTGTTTTTACTGAATTGTTTTAGACTAAACCATACTGCGTAAGCATAAAATAGGCCAAATTGTCGGGTGAATTTGTTTCAAGATCATTAACTGGGAAAATTCTCGTATTTCATGACCAGCAGAAGGGATTCTCCCATTCCTTCCTCAACTTCAGGCTGCTTGGGGCCTTGCCCACTTCTTCCCTTGCCCTTGACTTTCACGGACCCTCAAGTGTGCTATCCATGTGCAGAGTCCACAGGGTGAGGGGAGGGGTCTCCTAGTCCAGGGAGAGAGGCTGGCGAGCTGAAGTGAGGAGTGTGATTCTGTCCCCTATGGCTTCCTCCCTGCAAGTTCCATGCCTACTCACTCCTCAAGTGTGCAAACACACACTGGATTGTTGATTTTCTTTTCTGTCCTACACAGCCATCTACTTTGCACCCCCTCCCCTTTCTTCTTCCTGGTTTGATTGATCTTTTCCCTCTTGACCTTAAAAACATCAGCTTATCTCTGTCAGCCTGTCTTCAGCAAAACCTGACCTCCCAATAGCCATGGGTATTTGTCACACAGCCCTGCTCATTTTCTGGTCTTCCTTAGGAACAGGTAGCTCATCAAAGGGACAATGGGCTTTGTGCTGGTCTATGAAGAAAAGATGCCGATTGGTTGCCTAATTTGACTCAGAAGAGGAAGCAGTTTTAAGGGATAGACGATGTGAAGGTTTCTTGACAAGAGTGCCCCACATTATGATTCTGAGAATTAATTAGCCTTGTGATTACCTATCTACCTTTTTCATATGTGTGTACCTTACCTAAAAGATTAGATGCCTGAAATATGTATATTTAAGTGGAAATTTTAAAAAATTATAATCGCAAACTAGCTATTCAAGACTGGCTAAATGAAAACCTTGTTTGTAAATATATAATCTCTGACATAGAGTCCATAAAAACAAGTATGCAAAAGAAAAAGCCAATTGAATTTGCTTAAAATGGACAAAATGGATCGTGACAAGTGCCACATACAGTGCCACAAAAACTGGGGTGTGGACATCCCATGACTGTGTATCTGTGTCTGTTCACACCTGCTGCCCTTTACTCCACCTCCATCTGCGACCAAACCCTCTGCTCCCTTTCCTGCTGGCAGGATCTGGCCTGCCAGTGACTCATGTGACTTTATTTACTTGAGGTTTTTGAGTCAAATTACCTGAGACATTGTTTGTACAACTGAAAGAAGAAATGGCCACTCCCATGTCCTGTAGGGCACTAGCGAGTCCTTCTTAGCGTACCGCTCAACACTTGGTTGCTCCCTGAAAAATTCCTCCATCTACCAGGGAGCTTCAGCTCCACACACGGGATTCAGATGTCATGCTCAAACATACTTCCTGTGCGGATGGATGGGTACACTGGCATTCTCCAGCCTCTCCTGCATAATGGTTCTTCCTTCATTAGCATTTTCTAGGTACAGCCAAGAGATGCTGCTCACATGAATGACTTCAACTTCCAGGTGTGCTTTTCCCGTTCCCAAGCTGGATGGAGTTCAGCTGAAGGCCCAGAAAAGGCAGAAAACACTGCAGGGTTCATTGTTCTTCATCATTTTCTTGAAATTGTTTCTGAGCAAACCAAATGCTTCTCTTGAGAGCAAATTCTTCTAGTCTCTGTGTGAAGCTTGAGAATCAGGTTAGAGTTGGAGTTGCTATTTGTTAGGCCCTTGGTTTTGCTTTTATTATTTTTTGGAACAGTCTTCATTTGCACATATTCTTGTTTCTCCATTTCATGAGAATGACAAGAGAGTGTTTTATGATCAGAGATGTGGTATCAGGTAAGTGATTTGGTCTTCAGCTGGGCTGCCCTGTGATCAGGGAGTGTCCACACCATGTGTTCTGAACGGTTGTGTGGGCTCTGCCCTTACAGCCTCCCTCACTCCAGGAAGGGAGAGTCCAGTCACGTCTCACACGTTGGCTCCTTGGTGCCATGGGTCAGCAGCTGCTGCCACACCCTGGCCCTTTCACCAGGGAAGGCCATGGATACTGTAGGTAAATCTAACCTTCTCCACATTACTTCTAGGTCTGTCCTTCCTCTCCTGGAATATTCATGGCCATAATTTCCCACTTTTCACTACTCAGCTTCTGATCAACTCATTTATCTGCCCTCCCCTGGTCCTGCTGAGCACAGAGCATCATGGTTCATGGTGCGACTGTCTTGCCGAATGGAGCCACTGTTCTACCGTGAGATATTACCACACACCCATCTGAAGGGCTAATGTCAAGAAGACAAAATATAACTAATGCTGTGAAGATGTGGAGAAAGGAAACCCTTGTCATTGTTGATAAGAATACAAATGGATAAAGCCATTGTGGGAAACATTATGGAGGTTTCTCAAAAAAATTAAAAATGGAGCTACTATATTATCAAGCAATCTCACTACTATACATGAATCCAAAGAGATATCTGCACTCCCCTGTTCATTGTAACACTACTTACAACAGAAAGATATAGAAACAACTTAAGAATCTACTGATAAATATAAGATAGTAAAGAAAGCAAGATATGTGCCCACACAGAGGAACATTACTTAGTCTTAAAAAAAATAGATGAACATGGAAGATGTTGTGTTAGGTAAAATAATCCAGGCACTGAAGGTCAGATACCACATGGTTTGACTCTATATGTGAAATCTAAAAAAAGCAGAAAGCAGAAGGATGGTTACCAGATTGGTGTGGAAGAAGAGAAGACATATCAAAAGATATAAGACTTCATTTTCTCAAGAGAAATGAGTTCAAGATATTTATTATACCTCATGGTCACTATGATGTCACTGTCATATTACTATATATCTGAAAAGTACTGACATTAAAATGTTGGGTCCTCACCACAAATATTGATCAGTATGATAATATGATGTCATGAGTGTTATGTTTTGGATCTGGAATGGCCCCCAAAGTGTCATGTTTGGAATGTGATTCAATCATGGGTGTTACTCCATTGATTTCCTGTGCTGTTAAGAGGTAGGGGCAGGTGGGAAGGGGTGGGTCACTGGGGCTTGACCTGTAAGGGGAAAATCGCTAATATGTGACCTGGAAGGGTATATGATAGCTCCACCTTTCCACTGCACTTGGAATGAACAGTTTTTATTCAGCTAAGCCTCCTTTGATCCTTCCACAGTTGTCAGTCGCACATGAATAGCCTGAGACTTCCTGAAACTGTGAGCTAAGATAAATCTTCTCTGCTTTAAGTTGTGGGGGTTTATTCCGTCCTAGCAATGAAAAAGTAACTAAGACAATGGGTACATTAATAAGCTTGGTTTAATCATTGTATGTTACATCCATATTTCAACATTAGGTTGCATACTATATATATATATATATATATATATATATATATATATATATATATAATATTAGTTAATGAAAACTAAGTAAATACATGATCTGCTTTTGAAAAAGACCCCGCTACATGTCTGTGGAGGAGGCAGATGTTATCACAGGCAGCAAGCTTGAAGCAGGTCAGTGTCATAGGCAAATGTAACAGGTGTCAGATGGGGTAGTTTATTCATGTTCACATCCATCCATGTGAGCTGGAAGCTGAGCTATTGCTCAAGATTGCTCCAGACTGCTCAATCTTAAATCTTTTCTTTTTCTAGTGACACAGGTGACCCAATAGGGAAGATTTTTCTTGAAGTCACTTGATCTGATGAGGTAGGACATGAAAATAAAGACAAGAAGTATGTTCTTCAACCCATCAGACCAGGGTGACATTTTTAGATAATTTCTACTTTGCAAGTATTCTCTAACCATCAGAAGTCATCTCAACATTTGTCTTCAGACACTGATAGATGGGTCTTTGCTGAATTTGCGCATGTATCATAATGCAACATAGCAAGCAATACTCAGGCTTTCAGCCATGCAAGTTGTGCATATGGAAAAGATTAAGAAATCTAGTAAAAACCCAATCACAGCCAATTGAAATGGAGATTGCCTTGGGAGAAAGTGAGCCCTGATTAAGAGAAATGTTAATGTCACAGATTTAAAAAACAAAAACTCAATACAATCATTACTATTTAGGTCCTACTGACCTATTATTACTCGGTACTTATCCTATGTTAGCCTGCATTGTGTGTGTGTGTGTGTGTGTGTGTGTGTGTGTGTGTGTGTGTACTCTGTCCTCTCTCCCCATTTTAAAAACATCAGTTCCTTGAAGATAAGGACTGATTGATTACCTAAGGTGTAGGACTGAGTCTGGAAAGCAGTGGGTGACCAGTGGGTGCTGCTATTGTTGTTGGAGAGGCTTCTGGCCCATCTGAACACAAATCTGTAGTGAGACCCTGTCTCAAAATGAAAACACCACCTCCCCAGGCCCCACTGCGCTTTAATCTCCCCTTCTCTGGAGCTCTGGGCTGCCTGATCATGGAATTTAGGACACCTGAGCACTGGGAGGAGCCCATGCGTGGGTCGTCCTTTCCTTTACTAAGGCTTCAGAGAGGGAACTGACCACATGCATATATGACAGAAGTCACGGAGCCAAAGGAATGTGCGTAGAACATAATGCAGCCCACGAATGAACAGCCAAAGACATATCTTATGATAGGAGCCGGCAAAGGCTAGTGTTAGAAATGGAGACAGGATCATTGCATTTTGCAAGGCAACCGAGCATGCACGTGGGCACAGAAAAAGAAGAGTTGGATGTGGCCAGATATGAATCTGAAACCTAGTTCGGTGGCAGAACCAGGGGCGAACTAGCAGACTGCACAGGTGTCCACTGGAGATGCCACTGGTCCCTCTGAGCTCCTGCCCCTGCTGCTTACAAGGAAAGCTTCTAGCCAGGCTTCTCCTCTGCTTACACCACAGGCTGCCAGACAGGGACAGCGACGTCCAGGATGGTTGTGCAGGCAAATACAAGCACAGTCGGCTACGTAAGTCCACGGTGGGAAGGTGGTCAACACTCGTGAGGGTGAAGGCAGAGGTGGCATTTGGGGACAGGGAAGGGGTGGAGGAAGGCGTGCCCCAGCACCTTGGAGGCTGGCTCAGGAATGTGTTTCCACTGGCTAGTAGATCACCCAGTGCTGCAGGCACTCAGAATCAGAACCAAAAGACGGGCCAGAGGTTTAGCTCAGCAGAGAAAGGCGGAGGACAGGGTCAAGGACAGGGGTGCTTGCGTGCTCGCAAGGGGGGCTGAGTGGGTCCACAAGCGTGAGAAACTTTGTATCAGGTTCTGTAACACCCAAGGAACCCACGATGACATTTTACTTTTTTTTTTTTTTTAAAGAAATCGCCCTTTGACCCGACAGTGTCGAACCGCCAGAGCCTGCTGTTGAAGGTCTGCGGGGGGCACCTTGCTTGCAGAATGAGCGTGGATGGGGCCCGCTCTTGCTCAGAGGCCACGGTGGCCATTGTGGGGAGACGGGGACTTTCTGTGGTGACTTCCCAGCTCAGGAAAAGCTTGCTAGCGGCTAGCTGTGCTGGTCACCCATTGCCTTCTCAGCCGCCTGCCCTCTGTTTTTCTGCTTTGTTCTGTGTCCCAGAGGCTGACCCAGAGGGCTTGTCCCTGCTTCTCACTAGGTACAGCCAGCAGAGGCCCCGTGGGAGCGAGGTTGCAGGCTGGAAGGAGAGAGAGGGGCTTCGGACCCCCGCCAACTGCTGGCCTCTGCAGCCTTCGCTTTCCCTGGGCTCCATAATGCTCTCTCTTCTCTCTTCTCCACCCTTCTGGTGGAGACAGCACACCAAGTCCCCACAGTCCCCAGGCTCTGGGCACCGTAACATGCCTGATTGTTAATAGTATCTCCTATCTCTGTTTCTCCATCTTGCCCACCTGAGGCAAATTCCGAGAGATAACACCCACTTCGCTGAGTGCCATCATGCACGACTCTCTGCTCTCAGACCTCTCTGTGCACTAACTCGTCGCACCCCTCGGACACTGTGCCAACGAGGCTGAGGCACAGGAAGGTTCAAACACTTGCCCAGGGCCGCGGAGTGCGTGGCAGCGTCTAGGTGAGCACGACATGCTGACCCATTCTGTCTCTCTTCGAGCTTGGGGACTCTTCCCTGCAGCACAACAGGAGTGAAGAAGTAAGAGCCAGTGAGCTTTAAAGTGCAGGCTCAAAGTGTGCAGACACTAAAGCTTAGTCATAGGGGAATTTGTCAGATCCTAATATGTCTGTCTGTCTGTCTATCTATCTATCTATCTATCTATCTATCTATCTAATATTTCGTGATACTGGGGACTGAACCCAGGGCCTTTGCACTGAGCTACATCACCAGCCCTTTTCTTTTTTTTTATTTTGAAGCAGGGTCTCACTAAGTTTCCCAGGTGAGATTCAAACTCAAACTTGTGATTGGCTTGCCTCAGCATGCTGAGATTACAGGAGCGCACTGACATGCCTGGGTTCTTTGAGTCATGTTAACTCTTACTTTGAGCCCAGTTTTAACAGTTCAGATATCCAATTTCCTTTCCTAGTGCTGTTCTGCCTTAACTGCACAAGAGAATCGCGTGGGGGAGTCTCGAATGGTCCTAGCACCTAGGCGGTGCCCCAGACTAATGAAATCACAGCTCTGGGGGGTGGGAGCCAGGCACAAATAATTTTTAACCTTCCAGGAGATTTCAGCATACTGCCACAACTGAGATCCACCATCCTCGTCCACAGCAGCACAGAAGACATATAAGACAGGAATTGCAAAGGTCAGGTGTGGTGGCCAAGAGTAACGGCCACACAGAGGAGAGCAGAAAGGAGACATGAGAGTTTATGCAAAAACTGAAAAAAAAATGAAAAATTATCTATGACCTAGGTTCATTTAGTTCCTGGGCAAACTGCTACCAGGTCTGCAGATATTTTATTTAATTACATGATCATCATTATTCCTAGTCACTTAAGAAAAATTAACTGGACCCAGTGGCACAGGCCTATAATCCCAGCACTGTGGGAGGCTGACACAGAAGAATTGCGAGTTTGAGCCCAGCCCGGGCAACTTGGCAACATAGCAGGACCCTGACTTGGGGCTGGGAATACAGCTCCGAGTGAAAGCCTTGTGTTCCATCCCCAGTACTTCCAAAAAAAGGTAGAATTATTGTTCATATACTTTATCGAAGCAAAGGAAAGGTCTATCTTTTAAAAGATTTATTCATCCCCAAAGTTTAGATCATTAAGCTTGTTCATAAGTAGGGTGTTTGGGGCACCAGTGGGTGCCTAGGTCCACCTCTTTCTCAGAGCCTCACCCCTAGCTGACCACTGTCCCTCTTTCTACCCAGACATTTGTATTGGGGCTAAACCCCATGGTTCTAATGTGCTACAGAATTTGGAATTCACGCATTTACAAAAAATATTAAATTTTATGTCATGTGATTTTTTTACCACAATAAAATTATTGTTAAAGAAAATAAATAGGGTGAACTTTGAAAAATCTGGAAGATTCACTTAAAATGCGATCTCTTCCAGTTATCTCTCGATGCCAAGTACATGATGAATTATCTCATGACAGCAAATATTTGTCAAAATGCTCACACCTGCTGACCTTCAGCAGAACTGACATGCATCCTCTCTTGATTCATGGCCTTAGATGACATTTTCATATTTTTTAGTCCAAATGTGGCTTTGGGGACAGAGGAGAGCTCGCCAGGCCCTGGGGGAAGCAGAGTGCCAGCCAGCGGCCTGTTCTCTTGGAAAGAGTCCACAGTACCGGGAAGACCAGGCTCTGCGAGCCTCAGCTGGGGCCGTGGTCTCCTGGTTGTTATTGTGGGCTGTTCCTCATGTTCTGGGGCAGGAATATTCCAGCAATCTGTTCTGACAGCAAACCAAACAATATTTCCTTATATTTCTGGTGGCTGGCCCTTGTGTTTACACGCTTGTCTGGAGAAAGCTGATGTTGGTAGGTGAAGAGCACTCTCGAGCTGCCTGTAGGGGCTGGAGGCGGCTCCCCCAGCCTTGGCTCAGGAGCAGCGGCAGTGAACAAGTGGAAACCCAGCAATCGCCATGCCCGGGAGAAACAAATCGAACAAATAGTTGCCTCTTCTCGCTCCACTCATCCATTCCTGCAAACTCCTTTCCTCCTGCTCACCTGAACCAAAACTTCCAGCTGGTACCCAGAAGACCGCAGAGGGGACTCCCAGGAGCATTTGCAGGGATAGAGGTTTCCAGGAAGTGGTTCTCAACCTTGGCACTGCTGATATTTGGGCTGGATCTTGTAGTGGGGGCTGCCCGGTGCCATATAGGAGCTGGGCCACGCAGTAGGAGGTAAGTAGCAAATGAGCCAGGGAAGATTCATCTGTGTTTACAACTGCTCCCCATCACTCACATTGCCACCCTAGCTCCACATCCTGTCAGGTCAGCAGAATCAATCTCTGATACCAAAAGGGTTGGTGATCACTGGGTCATAGGATGTTTCACAACATGCCAGGTCTCCACCTGCTAGGACTGGTGGTAATGACTCCTCACAGTTCTGACCATGAAATACGTCTCCAGACCTTGTCACTGTCTTCCTGAGGTATAAAATCACCTCCAGATGAGAATCACTGTGCCACAAGGGAGATATACAGAGCCCTTTACCTTCAACCTCCCTAAACACAGGGTCAGGGGAACTAACTGACATTTCAGAGACTTACTCCAGCACTTGCCCATGAGGAATGTGGGCTGTTGCCCTCTATCCAAAGCATGGCCAAGCAGGTAAGGAATTCTACCTGTTCTATACGGGCCCGGGGTTGACTGGGAACTTGGCTGGCCCTCCTGGGGGGTGGGCTGGGCATCTCATCTTTGTTCTTCCAGAACCATCCCCACCCTCCTCTCTCCTGTGCTGTACTCGAGTCTTACCTGTGGGCCCTCAAGGGTGTTTTGCTCTCTGGCTTCCAGTTAGAGGGAAGCAGGAGGAGGCAAGGTGTTTCACCCCCAGCTTCTCTTACTCTTGAGAGGCAACTGTAGGCGGGCTGTGTGTTATGATTTGGATCTAGAAATGTCCCCCAAAGCATTGTATTTGGAAGATGACTCACTCATGGGTGTTAATCCCTTGGCTGACTCCGTGCTAGCAGGCGGGTCCTGATGGAAAGAGGCAAATCACGGGGGCATGACCTGGAAGGGTATAACTCTCACTAGTTCCACCCATTTTGTTTCTCTGCTTCCTGTCTGTCATGCTATGAGCAGCTTTTCTTTAGGCAGATCTCTGCTGTGTCCTTCTGCCATTTCAGGTCACCCATGAATGGACTAAGACCTTCTGAAACTAAATGATCTGAGCTAAATAGGATGTCCTCCTTAAATTGTGGGTATTGGATATTGTGTTCCAGCAATGTGAAAGTAACTAAGATGCTGGGGCACTCAACCTAAAGTCCTTTTGAGTGTCCTGCCCTAAAGTCCTCACCTCCTTCAGCCTTGGTGTGGTGAGAAAGGCCTCTCTTGGACAAGCTCCAGGGGTGGAGGAGAGTTATCCTCATAGGATAACCAGCCTTCTAAGGATTTCAGGAGTGTCGTAGTTTAGATCTTGTAGTTCAGTCTCTCCCAAAAAAGCTTCCTGTATTTGGATGTTGTGGATTACCTATGATCCCATGTGCTGTTGAGAGGTGGAGGCCGGTCAGGAGGGGTAGACTATAGGTGTGTTATAGAGGACAGGCATGTGGTAGATGATAGATTGCAGGTATACAGTGCAGGGCAGGCGAGTGGTAGATTATAGATTAAAGGTGTGTGACCGGAAAGGGGCAGGTCACTGAAGAGTGACTTGGAAGGATAAATGGTAGCTCCTCCCTTGCTCCTCAACTTGGCTTTCTGTCTGCCATGCAGTGAGCCACTTTTCTCCACCAGTGGCTCTACCATGTGCTTCTACCAGTATCAGCTGCCCATGTACAGACTGTGACGTTCTGAAACTGTAAGCCAAAATAAATCTCTCCGCCCTTAAATTGTGAATGTTGGGTATTCTGTCCCAGCAACAAAAAAAGTAACTAAGAAAAGGAGCCATGAAGAATGAGTCATACACCCTCCTCTAGACCTGTAGACCCCAAGATGAGCCAGAGAGAGATTAAGGAAGGCACCAGTAGAGCCAAGTGGAGATTTCCCCCCGTGGTGAGAATCTGTAGAGTCGTGTCCAATGCGAACACCAGAGAAGAGAGAACTCCCTGTTCGAGTTAGGCCTCTTACAAGAAATCCTCTCAGCAAATTCAGCCAATCCTGGAACATTCAACACAGATGGGAGGTATGCCTAAAGGTGTTAACCAAGAGACCTGTTTGCTCTAAGCTAATTATACCTCTGGTTACTGGATATTTGCTGTGTTCTGATGCTATGTTATGTGATATTGATAGTAAAACTAACAACCACTCTTAAGACTGGTTGCTTATTTTCTGACAAAAAATAGTTCTAAGTGTTGAGTGAACCTACTACATGCTCGCTGAGCCCCCTTACAGCATTTTCTACATTGTTCTGACCAGAAAACTGAGCTTTAGAGAGACTGTGAACATCCTAAGGTTGTTCAGCTGTGAGGGCTAGAGCTGGGGTCTGAGCCCAGGTCAGATGACTCCACACCTGGGCTGTGTTAAACTGTATGCAGTGCTCTTCATTTAATCAGTGTTCACAACTTCAGCTGTCAGGTACCCTTGTCCCCACCTTACTGTCCCTGTGTTGTGTTGCTATAAGCAGTCTGAGCCTCTGGGGCCCTTAGCTTATCTGCCTTGCAGGGATAATTGATCCTGTTCCCTTATGCTCTGAGACTGAGGACTGCCAAAAGTTCTCTGCACATGAAAATTATCAAACATTGCTGAGCATAGAGGACATAAAGAAGTTGGGAGGCATAATATGCTCATGAACAAGAAGACTCAATATTGGTAGGATGTCAATCTCCCTAAACAGACTTATAGATTTTCTTAATCAAAATCCCAATAGGCTCTTTCTAAAGAAAAAGACAAACTTAACTTCAGATAGCAACAAAAGAAGCTAGGGCAGAGAATAAAACGAAGCAAAACAAACTTTATAAAAGAAGAGAAAACTTGGAGAACAAATACTAACAAATCTCAAGACTTACGAAGCTACACTAACCAATATGAGATCTTATAGATAAATAGATAAATTAATTAGAAATTCACATATATGGACAACAATTTTGACACAGGTATAAATAAAATTTAGTGCAGGAACCACACAGTCCTTTCAACACATGGTATTGGTACAATTCATTATCCATTTATAAAATAATGAATTTTAATCTATATCTTTCATCACATAAATACTAAGTTAAAATGGATCTGAGATAAATAAAAAACCTTAACCTATAAAATATAGAACAAATGTCTGTAGTTTTGACTTAAGCAAAAATTTTTATATATCACACCAAAAGTACAATCCATAAATAATAGATCAGTAAACAGAAATTCATGAAGATTTAGGTCATTTGCTCCTCTACAGACCCATTAGAAGGATAAAAAGACAGGCCAGATGATGCTGGAAAAATGACCATAATATGTAAATCCGATGGAATAACTGTATCTAAAAGATAAGAAACTCTCAAAATTCAAAAATTAGAAAACAAGCAATCCATTTTAAAATGAGCAAAATATTTGAACAGCCACTTTATTTAAAGAGGATAGAGAGATGATAAACAAGCTCATGAAAGGATGCTTTGATATCATTAGTCTCGGGAAATTCAAAGTAAAACCACTGGAAAATTCCACTACACACCTATTAGAATGGCTAACCTTAGAAGAAAAACCTGACCATATCAAATGTTGACAAAGATGGGGAAGCACTGGTATGCTCATGTACTGCTGATTGGGATTCAGTTTCTAAGAATATTAGACACATTCCAACGATATGACCTAGCTATTTACCTAAAAGAAAAGACAGCATATCTCTACATGAATACTTTAACATAAACATTCATAGGTACTTGTTACTGATTTCCCTAAGTGGGAATGATCCAAATTATTGGGTTATCCAAAGACAAATGGATAAATGTACTGTGGCCCACACAGACAAAGAACACAACTCAGCAACAATGAGAAGGAACGAATAATTGGTAAACATACAACATGGATGAAACTCAAGTTTGAGCCAAAGAAGCCAGCATGTGTATATGCCTCACTTATAAGCATCTCTAGGAGGTCCAAATGATAATTGTCGTGACAAGAAGCAGATCAGTGGTGCTCTAGCGATGGGGAGGCGTCCTTACGAAGGAGCAGGAGATGAGCTTATGAAGACATATTCTGAGCTGGGTGGAGGCTGGAGCACTTGCCCAGTGTGTGCAAGGCCCTGGGCAATTCCCCAGCACCACATAAAAATTAGCTGAGCGTGATGGTGCATGCCTGTAATCCCAGCACATGGGAAGTTAAGGCAGGTGAATTGCTGTGAGCTTGAGGCCAGCCTGGACTATGGTGAGTTTAGGAGAACCTGGACTATAGAGCAAGACCTTGTCTCAGGAAAAATAAAAACAAAACAGAAATGAAAAAAGGAAACCAAATAGATTTGAAAAAAATCTTTTGGAGGTGATGAATATGTTCATTTTCTTGATCACGGTGGTGGTTTTATAGATGCATGCATATGCCAACATTATCAAAATTTACATCTTAAATATACTTAGCTTATTATGTATCAATTATACCTTATCAAAATTCTTTGAAAAAGAGTGTCTGTGGACACATATGATAGCCGGCAGCAGGACAGGAAGACATGCAGATTGTTTTCTCTAGACATACAAGCCCAAAATGCACAAATGCAAAGCTTGTTGAGAGTAAGGATAATGCTCTGGAGTTTTTAGGTTATATATTTTAAACATTTAATTTTTAATTGACATGTACTTGTTCATATTTAGGAAGTTCATAATGATGTGCTATTTCAATACATGCCGATAATAATGATGTTCAGATCAGGATAATTTGCATATTGATCAGCACATTTATCTTTTTTTTGTGTTGTGATCATTAAAAATCCTCTCTACTATTTGGAAATATGAAACTAATTGTTGTCATCTATTCAGTATTCCACTGTGCTGTAGAACAGGGGTCTCCAACCCCGGCCTGGGGAATGTTAGGAACTGGGATGCACCCAAGGGGTGAGTAACTGGTGAGCGAGTGAAGCTTAACCTGTATTTACAGTCACGCCCCTTCATTCATATTTCTGTCTAAACTCCACCTCCTGTCAGATAAGCTGAAGTGGTTTCTGGTACCGAAAAGGCTGCTTAACATTGTAAGCTTCTCCAGCTGTACCAGACACCTGTTAATCATCCTCTTCCTATTCCTCAACCTTCCTGGGCTCTCATAAACCACTACTTTACCTTTATCTCAGTTACTTTTTCATTGCTGGGACAGAATATCCAACATCCACAATTTAAGGGAAGAAAATTTTATTTTAGCCCACAGTTACAGAAGGTCACAGTCCACACATGGGCAGACGGCAACGGTGAACACGTATGGTAGGGATGCAGTTGGAGAGCTCTTCATGGCAGGGCAGAGGGGAAGGTGAGCAAGGCAGAAAGGGGTGGAGCCAGTACACTTCCCTGCCTCCAAGTCAAGCCCCAAGAATCCACCACTCCCGGCCAGTCCCTACCTCCCAACAGCACACAGTATCCGTGCGTCATTGACAACATCCAAGTACATGAGGCTTTTGGGGACACTCCAGATCCAAAACACAACAACCTTCTACTTCAGTAAGATAAACCTTTTAGCTTCCACATGTAAGTGAGAACACACACTATTTATCTTTTGTGGTGTGGTGTCTAATTTCACTTACACAAAGTTCTTCAATTCCATCTATGTTGCTGTATTTCAATCTTTTGTATGGCTGAATAGCATCTCATTGTATATATTAGGCCATATTCTTCCTCCTCTTCATCCATGGCCCTGTATGTACTATCTTTTCTATTTCTACCCGAGGCTCTACTGTGTGCCTTATGATTTAATTTTCCATTGAGTAAAATGCAAAGCCTCAAATGCACAAGATTCTAAGCAGACTTGGGGATCAGAGATGGAAGAAAGGGCAAGGGGAAGATACTACACTGTCACCTAGTAGGTGGAAGGTGCCATCTAACCTTCTATCTTCTGGAAGCTGAATTTGGTAATAAGTTGTATTCATAACCTAACAATTACTGCAGTTGAAGAAAGTGTGCAAAACCCTGGAAAACATTACCCTGTTAGCTGTATTCGTGTTTTTGATGAAGATGTGTATGGTGGGCCCAGATACAATTGAGTAGAAGCATGCGGCCTGTTAAAATGGTTTGGTTCTTTCCATTCTTCCAGCCTGCAGATTGCTTCTGACTTACACTATGGCAATTGTTTTGCCAGATTGCTAAATATAGATATATAATTAAAATAGTCTGATCTTAACTTTTGATAAAGTCCAGTCAAAAATACATGGGGCAGGTCCAGTAGTAGTTCAAGAGGCACAGAGAGTGTGAGGGCTGAGGCTTGCTGGGAAATGTTCTGCCTGTCCCAGTGCAGTGGTGTTTGCCTCGAAGTGTGAGTACAGCCTGGCCTAGGAGCCATCTGGTTCACAGAAGAAATTTTGTGGCATCATGTACATACAGCATCATGTACAGTTAGAGTGATTTAAAATAATGTATATAAATGGCAAGTGAACCCAAGTGCTTAGAAGCTGCTCTGCCAATGGGCTGGCAGTAGGATGAGGCACATCATCACAAAGTTGTTTGGTACATCCACAAAATCAGAATGAGATCTCTTACTCAAATGGTACTCTCCATGACGACTCGAGGCACTCTGGCCCACAACATTGTATCAGAGGAGCCGCAATGCATAACACTGGCAAGACCGTGTCACCGAGCTTTGCCATCCCAAGGGCCTCTACGACACCCTGCTGCTCCCTTTCTGCTGCTTCCTTGGCTGACCAACTCTTCCTGTTCTCATCGCGTTTCCCAGTCAGGCACAATACAACCATTTCTCTGCTCCCTGACTTGCAACCAGACACACATCCTCCTTTTTCCTGCAACTGCATCTGTAGGACCAAAGAGTAAGTTGTCACACTGTTCTCTTTGATGTACAGGTAGACAGCTTCTTGGCTTACAGCCACCAGCTGCCTGCCTGGATCCGTCTTGTTTTACCAATGTGTATGTCTTTTGGGCCTGATTTTAGGAGTTTAACTCTGAAGGCTACCCGTTGCCAAGTTCCTCTGACATATCTAACCCGCCTTCTCTCCCACCTTCTGATTTTCACGCTGATCCTGGATATGAGCCCTGCTTTGCCAAAATCTAACCTATGTTCCACAAATCCATTCTCTTTTGGCTTCAAGATGATTGTTATAAAAAAAAAGCACAATATTTCCCTAACTTGCGGGGGCTAAACACTTTTGAAAGTGGACAAAAAGTTAGCATGACCAAAAGAAAATGGAAAGAAAACACAGAAACTGAATTTGCCTGCCATTGATTTCTATAGTTTTCAGTTTTTTTTTAAAAAAAATCTAATCTATAAAAACTAATTAATATAACTGTTTTTGCTTTGCATTTGGGAAAAGGTAGTTAAATAAAGTGATGTAATTATGGCATTGCTATAAATCTATTTTTCATTATTTTGGTTTGATTTGATGTGGGGTAAAAAATGAAAAGTATCTAGGCTAAATCAACACCATACTTCGCAGCCAAGCAACAGATAGTATTTTTTATTTCTTTTTTTCTCATTAGTTGTTCAGGCAGGGAAAAGAACAGTAAACAGAACAGTAAACAGTTTCTCCAAGATTCTTGAATATGGGAGGACTAACATATAGCTTTTAACTAGTCAAGTACATAAATTCTGTGATGGCAAAGTCAAATGTTTTACACATAGGCATGTGCGGAGCTGCCCAGTTAGCACTGATGCAGGTGGCTCGAGTTGGGGCACGCATTTATGCACAGATTTGTGCAGAAGTTGCTCATATGGGTGCAGAGTTTCTTTTCCCATACAGCTTTCAGCATCCACCAAGGAGACCACGCTTGCTTGCACCCATTTCCTCATCTTTATCTGGCATTTTCTGGAAGCATCTGTTTCTTCTCACAATCAATCCACACTGAGGACAATGTGTCGAGGGTTATTTTCCACGAGCCAGCGCAACAGCTACACACCAGCTGACGCCATCCAGAACTTTCCTCCGAAATGCTGTCTCCAGCTTTTCAGTTATCTTGACAGAATCAAGCATTGAGCACACCCCTTCGGTGGCATTACAGGGTATTCTGTTTCTATTTTTCTTGACTTTCCCCAGAGTAATTTTATATCTCTTAGGAGACAGGAAGCATTTCCCGTAATTGGGGTTTGCTACTGGACCTCACTCCTGGAAGCATGTGTGTGTCCAGTGTGGATTTTGGATCAGGGTGGTCACAGTCCTTGTTTCGGAGTCCTGAAGAGAAGGACTTGGAAATAAGGCTTATGTGTATTTGACATTTTATCATCTCTTTATACATGAACAGGAATGAGTAGGAGGCGTTAAGAGACCACTTGGTGAAAGAGTTCAGTTGTCACCAATCCACCAATCTTTATGTCTCCACTGCCTCAACTAGAAACATCTTAAAGAGATTGAAAGAAAATAATCTCTAAGATGTCTCTGAAGCAGATGGTATTGCCCCTGTGTATTGCTCTACATTTCTCTGCCTTTTTTTTTTTTTTTGAGTTTAAGGTTATCATATAACTGGATTCTGGTCGGTAGAATACTGGCAAGTGTACTGTCCTCTACTTTCCAGTCTGTTCCATAAAATGTTTTACACTCTTTTCTTCACTTACCCTGTTGGAAGTGACCCTGGGGTACTGGTCCACATGATGGAAGAACCCAGATCTCCACGCGCAGCTCTCCAAGAGAACCATGCCCCATCCCCTGAGGGAGAACTCATGTGAGCATCGTGGACAGCTGCTGAGATTGTGGGCCTTACTTGTTACTGCAGCTTACTGCCTCACTATCCCGACTACTGTGCCTTCCAGCTCCGAATGCCTGGATATCTAAGAGCAGAGGTTAGACATCAGAGACTGGAACATAAGTAAGAATGACTAAAGGACTAAGGTGTATGCTATGCACTCAGAGTTGCTACTGTGAGTGAGCCAGTGAAAAAGCCAAAAAGGGCTGTGGATAGCAGTTAAAGAATGAGTGGGGATGCTTACTTCTTTTTAGTAGAATCGAGACTCTGTGTATATTACAATACTCTGGTCAAGTCTGAAAGGATACTTTTAAAGGAGACTGAAGGCAAGTTGAATGAAAACGATAATGAAAATCTCAGTCTACAATAAGAAAAGAATTTAGAGTAACTCGTATTTTGGCAGCATAAATCCAAGGAGAATGGACACCCCCACTCTTGTCCTTGTAATGGTTCTATAGAGACGGCGAGCACAGGGTCGTTGAGTTGTCAGTAGAATACGATTTGTGCTGTGCTGCCTGAGAGCCTCTTTTGCCACACAAGATGCGGCTGGATCTGGGTGGCTACTGATTCACTGACGCAGTAAACTGCTTCCACGATGCTCCAACTTGTACTCTTGTAGAATGGATTCACACAGATAAAGTTTTCATCTTTGCTTATTTTTACTGAGTGGAAGTACCATTTTTGAGAAAATCCGAAGCTTCATATTTTAAAGTAAACGAGGTCTATCCGTGGGAAAAGAAAGCCACAGAAGCCACATGCCTGGTGTTAAATCAGAGAACGTGTCTGGTAGGGAAAGAAACGCCCATCTATGCTCTGGGGACCCTTTCTGCAGCATGGACCCTGTTTACTTTTGGAACGTTGGTCAGTGTCTTCTTGACAGTGTAATTTCTGCAATGCAGCCGGACGTTGTGACCCATAATCAAACACAGAAAAGCAGCCCCATCTGGGGGAGCTCAGTTGTATGTGATTTAAATGAGAAAGTCAAGTCTCCGTGCAGACGTGCCCCTCACAGACCCAGTAACTCTTTCACCTGCGGGCATTTCATCTTTGAATGTGCTTCTCATTTTCCAGACAAACCCAGGGGATCTACACCCCCAGTGAAATTCCTGTCTGCACTAAATTGCCTTTTAGTGCTGATTTATACCTCAATAAAACTACATGTCCAAAGGAGAATTGGTTTAATTCTACAACTAACATGATTTATGCATGCTTTAGTTTTGGAATACATGGTATTTACACAAGAGGGAGAGGTCTTTGCTATGTGATGTGATGTGATGTGATGTGATATGTATTTCCACATCCAAAGAATTCATGATGGGGCATTGGAAACATCTGCAGACATCTTCTAGGCATAAAACAATCTGAGCTTTTATGCAAAGAATGTTCTTACTGAAATCATCACCTGCAGCCTCCAGTAGGAATCTCAAGGTTTTTCTGGGTATCAGGATGCCTGCAGAACTTGCTATAATGGTACTTCCTAGACCCCACTGTAGGCCCTCTGAGTTAGGTTCATTGTGGATGGGATGTGGTCTGAGGATCTCTGTTTGGGCAATTGTTACATGTGGCTCTGAGTATAGGGGATTTGTAAAACCTTCTCCTTCAAGCTAGGAGATGAATGCATTATTTCTCTGTGGTTATTATTAGTGTACTATTTGCTGTAAAAAGAGAAGGGAACTAATTTTTGGATGACGATGATGATAATGATGTGTGTGAACCTTGTTACTAATTACTATTTTCTTGCTTAATCTTGGTGCAACTTTTGGAGAGATTATGTCAACTTGAGGCAATTAGGAACTATACCTGGATTAAGTTTAGGAACCACACCTAGATTAGTCAATTAGGAACCAGCCAGCATTAGGCAGTTAAGAATTAGCCTGAATTAGAGTGTGAGTGATTGGTGGGCCAGCAAATAAGGGAAGAGCACCCACCTGGATGTGGAAGGCCCACCTGGGAGCTTGAACTATACAAAAGGAGGGAAGAAGAAAGATTATTATAGCTTTTTCCTCTGGGGACAGACTGGACTTGATGGGACATGGCTTCCTGTTTATGATGTAAGGAGCTGCCTCCACCTTTCTCTCTGCCATGTGTTTCCATCACTGCCAGCCACCCCTGAGTGGACTGTGACTTTCTGAAACTGAGAGGCAAAATAAAACATTCCTCCCTAAATTTGTGGATGTCGGGTATTGAGTCACAGCAATGAAAAGGTAACTTAGATACTTGGAAAAGTTTGACAAAGGTGGGATTATTCTCATTTTGTATAGGAGAAATTGGAAATTCAAATAGAGTAAGAAATATTGGTAAAGAGTACAGCTTTGACATTTTTGTGTCTACAGCACACACGTTTCTCACTAAGCCACATCAACTGCCCTGCTACCTGACTGTGTTCTGCCATGCCTAGTTGTTGGGTCTCATATTTTATATGTCATTATAGGCCACCTTTTGAATTGAATTTTGAACACTAATTACTCATGGGAATGCAAATTACTCATTATTTATGTGATATGCAAATCTCTATCCCATTCTTTTATAAGAAGATAACAGTTCGCTGGGGAAAGTAAACTTCACCTTGGTACAATAGACACTGAGGTATACTGGCTGGCGACCCTCCATTAGCCTAGGCAGCTGATCCTTCTGTTGGTTACTAAAGGGGTGACAACCAGTAACCTTCGATCAAGACCTTGCTGAGAGTGTCCTCAGCTGCAGAGAACTACTTTCTGCACATCCTACCTCTCTCCAGAGCAGCCCTGATCCAACATCTGGTCTAGGCAGGGACATGGTGTCCCCTCTTGGCATCTGTTCCAGACATGTCCAAAGGACCATCTCAGGGACAGATAACTTATGAGATTAATAGTGGCATTAATTAATTAATTAATTAATTAATGGTGATGGAGGTTAAGCCTAGCACCTTCACACTGAGCTGGGTCCCCAATCCATTTCTGATTTTTGGTTTTGAGACAGGATCTCAGTAAATCCCTAAGTTGTCCAATCAGAGTTCAAAACTGTAATCCTCCTGTTTTAGCCTCCCAGTAGGATTACAGGTCTGTGCCTCGGAACCTGGCTGCTAGGGCCTTTATTTCAACCTTGACCTCTGCCTCC
This sequence comes from Ctenodactylus gundi, assembly GCA_004027205.1. Lineage (NCBI taxonomy): Eukaryota > Metazoa > Chordata > Mammalia > Rodentia > Ctenodactylidae > Ctenodactylus > Ctenodactylus gundi. The sequence goes on from PVKB01006521.1 coordinate 47,019, forward strand.
ACCTAATCCTGTTTCCTTTAGAGCCTCAGCAGTGTTCCTGAGAGCGCTCCCCAGACTCCCTCTCAGGATTGCTTCTCTAGGGTTCAACCATGATGTTGTGAAAGCCACTTTTTCCTACAGATACATATGCTCATCTCGGGCAGGGCTTAGGCTAAACTGTGCCCCTTCCTTCAGTTGCTTTAGTCTGAACCCATACTACCCTAAAATGTGACTGTATTTAGAGACAGAGTCTTTACAGAAGTAAGTTAAAATGAGGTCATGAGACTTGGAGAATCCAATATGCCAGTGTCCTTTGAAGAAGATGGGGACACAGACACCGACGGAGGGAAGATATGTGAAGACACAGAGAGAACACAACATCTCCAAGCTAAGGAGAGAGGCCTGGGGAGGCACTGGCCCTGTCCACACCATGATCTTGGGTATCCAGCCTCCACAACTGTGAGCACGCGCATAGAGCAGCCCATGTGTACCTGGACAGGGGCTGATTCAGGGGTGTTTCCGTTTCCACCTCTACCCTTTCATCTTTACGCCTAAGGAACAACTCAGAAATTTGAACAAGTTAAATTGTCCTTTAAATATAATGCTACTGAGTGATAATTTTCACGACAGTTTTCACACCCCTTAAAAGATGTCAGAATAATTATGTTTTTAACAAAGTGATTAAAGAGCATGTGAATTACCCTCTTCTTGGCTTCTAGGCTTTTAGGACATGGGCCACAAACCCACAGATGTAAATACACAGCACAGATAACTACTTTGAACCTGAATCCTGTGTCCAACTTGTGTTTAGTGGGGAGAGAACGGCAACGTTTTAAAATTCTGGCAGTCAACACTTTTTAGTCTTCTGGGAAGCAAGAGTTAGGTTTGGCTTTTTGTCTTTAGATAAACCATAGCACATCATGCCCAGCTGCCAATTTCCTGCCCTCGTATGAGGGAAAAGAGGAAGGACACCCAAGAAAAAGGTTTTCAATCCCAAGGAATTTCCTTTTTGGCCTTTTAGTTTTTCTAAGCCAGCCTCTTTATCCTCACCATCACTGCCTTGGTTAACATTTAAATATCAGATTTCTGAAAATGCACAGGACCAAACAATTCCACCAAGAGTGCCAGAGTGCCCAGCTCTCTGCAGGCCTCAGGTGGCCCTGCAAGTGGGAATGTGACCTCACCACTTTCTTCTCACATTCATATTTGTACAGTGGCCTTATCTGCTGAGGTTTTTGGTGAGGGACTTGCTTTTAAGAGAAAAAAAATTTTTTGAGAACTTAACATGGGTTTCCCCAAAGGAATTTTTTGGGACATGGCATCTTCATTGTTGGTAATACTCAGAACTCCACAGTGTGAGGGAGCTCAGGGGAGCTGTCAACTGGAGCCTGAGCTTGAGCCAGAGTCCCAACACCCATTACTCACCAGGGTGGCCCTCACACTCTGTCTTTCCCCATCCGAGATCTCTGTGAGCTGCTACCACTGCTCCCCTCAAGTGACTCAGGGTGTCACTGGAAACATCTATTGAGGACTTATGGGAGATCAAGATTCTAAGCAATTCACACATTAATCATCCCCAGAGACCCTCAAGGTGGGTGCTACTCTCTCCCTCATTTGTGATTAAAGATACTGAGTCACAGGTTGGTTAATAACTTGTGCAAGTTCTTGCTGCTTAATGGCAGGTCTGGGACTCAAGTCAACAGTTATGCCTTCAGGCCTATATTTTTAAGCAGCATGTGACCCCCAAAAAGCAATAGAAATAAACTCTTAGAAAGTATTAATGACATGGAATAAATGCTCTTGTTCACTGGTAATAACACTACTTAGTCTAATAAGGTTTTGTGTGTGTGTGTGTGTGTGTGTGTGTGTGTGTGTGTGTGTGTGTATGGGCCTTGAAGTAAAGTTCAAGATGAGAAGAAAAAGAACTCGGAAGTCTTGGAATTACAGATCTCAAAGGACATTTTCATTCTGCATGTAGATAATTCTGAAGCAAATTTAAGATTCCAGGGGATGGAATTGCCTGGCTTTTAGGTCTCAGATACCGAAAGTTGAGAATCAACATGTGTTGGAAATACAGAAAGCTGATGTTCATTACAGGGATTCCAATAGGATAAAATACTGGCTTGCTTCAAGGAATGCTGCTCTCTCTCTCTCTCTCTCTCACTCTCTCTCTCTCTTTCTCTCCCCCTTTCCCCTCTTCTCTCTCTGCTTGTGTAATAATTTAGTATAACTGCCTGAGTAGGTATAAACAAATGAGAGGAGATAATTTTTATTTCACTACACATAAAGAGATTCATATTCATGTTGATCGGCTTGAGGAATCACAAATCATAAATTGGATCAGTAACTTGGCTTGACTAAATCTTTGGAAGGATTTAGTTCTGTGACAGATTTGTGTCCTAGAAACGTAGGAATTAATGGAAATTTCTAAGTAGTCCTTACTTTACCTATAAACACCACAGTGATGTGAAAACCAAACTTGTTCTTAACTATTTCCCAGGAAATCCTTTTATTGCTTATCGAAATGTTTTAAAAAATTAGTCATTATATTCAACTTGTAGCCTTTTCCTGAAAATATAATAGTCTCGTTTGGACTGAGCAGTGCAGTGAATGTTCTTTCTCTCTGCGATACAGACAACATATGACGGGTCTCAACACCTAAAAAAATTCACCTTTTCCTTTTTAGCATGTTACTCTAAGTACATTTCCTCATTTTATCCTCCTAACAACCCTCCTGTCACCATTGTGTAAGTGCAGAAGCAAAGACTTATGGGCTAAGTGGGCGACGCAGGCTGACTCTACTAGTAGGCTTAAGAGTGAGGATGTATACATCCGGGTCTCTGTGACCTCCAAGGCCACTGCACCATGCTATGATGCCTGGTTCACCTTGGGAGCCAATTAATAGAATTTATCAAATGTAATTTATTTCATTTAATTGTTTTAAAACAGTTACGAAGCCTTGGTTAGATAGGCCAAGTGCCTATCCTTTGGCCCAGTAGATTTTTCTTGTGGAATGGCTAAAAGGAAGTTGAGTGGTTTAAGGAGACTGGCAGAGAAAAGAGGAGTCAAAGAACAGGTTAACTCCTGATCAGGTGATTATCTTCTGAATAGTTCACAAGTATAACTTCCAGATTTGCCCGGGCTCTAGCCGCACAAACTGATCATTAGTCTCTATCCTAGAAGATGTCTTTCCCAGAGATCTCTGGATGGAAGAGGATTCCCTGTGAGACTCAGCACATCCATGTAAATAATTCACCAAACAGAGCAAAATCTGACCACTGAAAATTAATTTTTTTGTTTTGCTTTGTAAATACTAGCTATAGGCCTGTATAATAACAGAACACCATTCATATTACTGGCTTAGAGGAGTAAGTCAGATTGGAATTGGAGAAAAGTAAGTCACAAAATGTATGTTGTTTTCTGCCTCTACTCACCCTTGCCCACATGTTTCTCCACAGAATCTTGGAGCTCTGGATCTCAGAGAATAATTCCACTGTTTGGGTCTGCGGGCCAGCTTTTTTCTTCTCATAACTCTGCTTGAAGATTGCAGGATGTGCTCCTGCCAGCCCCTGGCATTATGGGCTCACCACTCCCTGAACCTAAAAACAGAGTGAAGGAAAGAAAGGGTGGGTAAATTCTGAAAGGCGTCGGTATGCTTTTGTCATTTTAAGGATTATATCATAGCAGTTGGAGAATTCCAATCCATAGCCTATGAGCGGGACTCCTCATTCATTCATTTATTCATTCATGCAATCAGAGGAAGCGCCCATGGAATTCCTGCTGCATTAACTTGAACTTCAAAGATGCAGAAAACGTGGGCTCCCCTCAAGCATCCCTCAGTCTAGTTGGGCAAACTAAAAAGCGCAGGACCATAAATGTCACAGGTCCTCCAGTCAAATTTGCAGTGGGTCCAGGGAGAGCACAATGGAGGGACGTGACCTTACAGGAAGTCTTGGGTGACGATGGGTGGATGCCTCCTGGTGTTCTCATCAATAGTGGAGGTGACAGAGATACTTCATTGTCTATAATCTGTCAATTTACTCACCGATTCAGCTTCTTTCCTCTGTTCTTACATTCCTGTTGCCTTAGTATTGTCCTTTAGACCAATTTAATCTGTTGCTTTTACCAGCTAGAAGCTACCAGATGTGGCTGACTACCACTGGCCAGCAGCTTGTGAAGGTCTCTTGAGCCATATGGTTTTTTAGTTTCCCAAAAAAGGAGGAACACTGGTGTTTTGGAAATGTGGCTTTTAAACAACTTAGATGCACAGCCCAGAATTTGATTTTGGTGGGGGCAAGAAAAGTTGACTGGGCTTTTGTTGGGCCCCGGACAATTTGTTACTTTCCTTTCTTCTTCTCACTGCTGTACGAGTTAGTTTTAAAGTGTGTGTGTGTGTGTGTGTGTGTGTGTGTGTGTGTGTGTGTGTGTGTGTGTGTGTATGTATATTTATGGACAAGATTCAGTGTATATTCCTAGAAAAATTTGATTCTGAAACCATGCGGGACACATGAAAAACTTTGAGAACAGGTCATTGTAATCATTGTAGAAGGAAAGTGGTTTTTCTATCAAGAATAAAAGTCAAAATTAGGTGAATGATGTAGTAGAATAATAAGGATTGTGTCTGGCCCATAGGAGATGCTCGGCAAGCTGCTTCCTGACCCCATGAGAAGGCGATGCCTTCCTAAAGTTGAGTCCCAAAGACAGGGCAATTGGGAGTTGGTCTCCTTCTGCTTCTACCAGGATGGGAACAGCCTCCTGTAATTTCGGTTTGATAAACACAGTATTTATAATCTTGGCCAAGAGAAAGGAAAGGAATTTTCCTTTGAGGCACTTGCAGTGGCAAGGCCAGAGGACAAGGGCCCATGACTCATCTGCTCTGCCTGAACTCAGCATGGTTCCCCAAGTGTGTTCCCCAGGTGGGGTAGAGGACCAGCAGGAGACATGGCTCCCAGCAATCTGTCCACTTCCCGCTCAGGGTCTCACACCTTGAAGCATTTTAACTGCCCCAGGTGTCTGTATTTAGAGGAAGCACGCAGAGATGATTTGCCTTTGGGGATCCCATAAATTATAACACTGGGAAATATAACATGCACACACAGCACTATAGAAAATAAATGTGTAGCTTAATAAATTGTTATAATTGTACCTGCCAGCCAGGTCAAGACACAGGATTACTACCAAGACCCTGAGCCTCTTCTCAATACAATCTCCCTCTTTCTTTTACAGGCAGTGCTGCCACTAGCCCTATGCAGAGGGATCCTATACAGGGCCTTGGGCACTAGGGCTTATAGCTTTCCTGCAGCCCTGTACCTTCTCAAGCAGACAGGAGGCTGTGTGTGTGTGTGGAACACGCCTCCCTTTCTAGATGAGGTGCCAGGTACTGGAACATTGGGAGTCCTTATTCAAGAGCTCCAGTCTGCCTCCAGGTTTTTACCGGCCTCTTCTCAGGTCTGCCCTCCCAGGAGCCTAAGAACAGTGGCCTAAGAGCACCACCCAAGGCCATGGACAAAGATTAAACTTGAGGCTTGAGGCATGCTCATTTATGCACATCAAGGCTCTTGGGGTGCAGAGCGGTAAAGGAGGGTGGGCCACTGGGACTACAGTAGCTCTACTTGTGTTACGTCTTACAGGAAGGAGGTCTAAAGTGGTCTAAAATTTTAAAGGTTCAACATGGCCTTCCAGGTCACCATGAAGAGACAGTCGTTCGGGCAGAAGAACAGAATATCTTATATTTAACAGCTTGTTAGTTTAAGTTATAATTTTAAAATATTTGGACACATCCTATGAAGTATTCTTTTTATATTTCTTTCCCCCCCACATAGTACCAGGGATCAAACACGGAGAAACTCTACCACAGAGAGATGCCTGGACTTTTTATTTTGCGATAAGGTCTCCGAGTTCTTTTTAGTTTTAACCATTTTGAACATTTAGAAATAATTTTGGTATCCACCTTTCCTCTAAAAGATTTCTTCATCCCTTCCATCCTATTCTTTTCTTTTGAAGGCACCAAAGTGATTATATTAACTTGGAGTTCCAAGTTTACTGCTTATAATATCAGTACAGGTATACAATAATAATAATCATAATAATTTAGAGTTTTATGTATGGTTTCACTTGAGATATGGCAGCTAAGAGAGGATCTGTAGCTTTAGAAAATTATTATTAGTAAAATTCAAGATCTAAACAGTGGCTCAATATTTTAATCCCGCAGCTTGACCTCAGGGGTACACCATCATGGTGGCTATGTGCACAGCTGGCACCAACTTCATCCTCTCTGGTATAATTTGGAGGCAGAATGTCCCCCAAAGGTTCACATATTAAGGCTCCCCCAGTAACACTGCTAGTATGAGATGGAGCCTTTGAGAGGTGGGGACTCATGGGAAGCCCTTAGATTTAGAGATTGTATTCCCAAAGGGACTGTGGGATGCTGATTCCTTCCCATCTTTCTTTCTGTTTCCTGGCTGGCAATGTGAACACTTGTACTCATACACATTCCTCTCATATTGTGCTGTCCAGAGGCCAGAATTTGTGAGGCTTTCTGATCTTGGGCATGCCAGTTCAGTCCTGTGAATGAAATAAATCTTGTCTTCCTAAGTAGCTTGTCTCAGGTATTTTGTTGTAGTGAGGTGAAGCCGATTAATGCAGTCTCCCCCGGGATGTGTATGTCCCAGAGCATGTTCTGATGGTTGCGGCAGCACTGGGTACAGGTGGCTGAATTACTCATCTGGGCCCAGACACTATAGAGGAGGAAGCTCAGCTGGTGCAGCCCATCAGCTTGTAGCTCCTTGGGGTGCCACATCGGGCAGCATCTGTTCCTCCAGGAGGCGGCAATCACCATGTGGCCTGGTCATTAGAAGGTGAGGATATGAGTGAGCCTGCCTAGCAGAATGAAGCAGAGCACATATCCACTTCCTCCTCTACCTACTTAAGTCCAAGCTTCACTTCCCCTTGCCAAATGTGTCACCTCCTTGCCCCTTTGTCCTGCTAATGCCTTTGCCTGGCTGCAGCCCAGTCTTAAATAAACTCAGCTGTTTACTTTCTCTACATCAATTGCCCAGCTGTTGAGGGTTGCTGGAAAACCCACACACCCCGCAAATGGGCCACTGTAAACCCATAGCCACTGACGTCACCTGGGCCGTTATTACCATCAGACAGTCCTTCTCTATTTCCCTGGCCAGCTCACCCTCCCATCTTCCATTTTCTATTAAAATGATAACAGATCCTCTTTTGTAATAATATGCTGGGTGCCTACTCGAATCACAGCAGGCTGCTATAATGTATACATGTTGGCTGTTTCAACCTCTCTCTACTCTTCTGCAAAATCTCTGGTTATTGTCCATTTCTCTCCTGAGCCCAAATCCCAAAACTGGCTGTGGGCCTCAGTGGGCCAGGTCTCCCCTGCCTCGTGAAGACACCAGGGGCCATCTCAACTGAGCCCTCTCTATATCTATAGATTCTCTTTACACCCAATCCCAATGTTTTCTCCTCCTTCCTCCTTGTGACAAGAAACTCTCTCCCTGCACCCAAGTTGATCCTTCCATTCAACACCACTCTCTCTCGCCTTCTAAGAGACACCAGCTCTATAAGCTTTCTCTTCTTTTTCTCTTCTGATCTGCCCCATCAGCAGACACACTGACTCCGACCTCTGCCTAAGAACATGCTACCTCTTTGGCCGACGAAATTCCTTTGATCTCGTGGCCTTCATCTAGTCAGGGCACAAGACAATGGTCAGGGTTGGACTGCATCCCCTTAATTCACGTGTTGAAGTCTTAACCCCCGCACCTCTCAACAGGACAGTATTTGGATATAGGGTCATTGCAGATACGAACGGTTACGGTGGGATCATGCTTGAGGAGCGTGAGCCTCTCATTCAACGATGTAGGTGGCTTTGCCAAGGGAGAAATTGAGCTGTGCATGTACAGAGAAATTGGTAAGAAGAGTTGCACAGAGAAGGTGACCATCTACAAACCAAGGAAAAAAACCCAGAGCAGATCCTTTCCTCATACTCCGCTAGTGCAAACAAATAACTTATTTGTTTCCTCTCTCAGTGAGTGGTTTCACTACCCACACCAGAAGCCAGACAGCATTCTAAATTTTTCCATTAAAAAGGACCAGCCCTATCAATGGCTTGACAGCAGATTTCCAGCCTCCAGACCATGACATGGCAAATCTGTGGCCAAAGCCACCCAGTTACTGGTGCTTCATTACTGCGCCCTAGGAGACTGGACTCATGCTCTACTTACTAAGTTCCGCCATTTTTAGCGACCGCCTTAAGCAAGTCAGCTTATTTATTCCTCTGAGCGTTAGCTTCACTTATGAGTGAAAAAATGTTTACTTCCTTAGATATTTTGGGGGATTAATTTTTAAAAAGCATAGAACGCAATGATAACAATGCCTGACCTTATCTATTGGTCAAAGCTACTACAACAGCATACCACAGATCGGCTATTTTGACTTGAACAATGGAAAATCCAGAAGCTAGAAGTCAAAGGTCAAGGTCCCAGTAGATCATTTTTATTCTGAGGTTCTATCTCCTGGCTGGCAGGTGCTGCCATCTTTCTGTGTACTCACGGGGTTCTTTTTGGTGTGTGCTCTGGGCAGGTGGTAGGAGTGTGGGGAGAAGGAGAGAGAGATTTCTGGTGTCTTTTTCTGTGAACACGCTAATCCTGTTGCGCCAAGCAGCCATGCTTATAGTCCCAGTCGACTACAGTTACTTCTCTAGAGATCTTATTTCCAAAGGCAGCTTCCCAAAGGGTTAGAGATTTAGCATAAGAATTTTGAGGTGACATAAGCTTTCAGCTCATGTCACTGGCATACAGTATAGATATGTGTTCAATATTATTATTTTTTAAAGCTCCCCTAAGCTCAGTCTCTCCCTTCAGCCCTTGCCTACTCTCGCCCCGCCCCCACCTCTGCAGGCAGCTCCTGCTTGCTCATCACCAATTCCTCCTCCTCCTCAAGACAGTTCAGTATGTAGCCTCTTGTCTCTCATCAGTGGCTCTTCCTAGCAACTCCCTCTAAATCCTTCTTCCTAATCTAACGGGACACTTTCAGATCTTACTTTATTTGACATCTGTTGTGGTAACATTTCACATTATTAAAAGCTTTTACTGTTTTGGAATATGTTTTGTTCTTGATACCGGACTATCCAGGTATCCAGTGTCAAGGTAGCAGCTAAGCTATGTAAAGTATCTTTGCCTTACAGAGATATATTCTAAACATTTTCAGGGTTGAATGAGGAGACAGAGATAAAATATTTTTATGTGCTGATAGTTTGCAAAACAGGTCGGCTCACGCCATCCTCCTTACTTTTAAAAATTTCTACAATGAAATGTCTTAAAAGTTGGCTCTCCAAACTCAAGCAAAACAAATAAATAAAAGCTTTGATATCTTTATTTTCATTAAGACAGTGTCCAAATTCTTAATATGATTTGTAAGGCCTTTCATGGTCTGGCAACTGTATCCCTTTTTTCCAAATGTAGGATGCTCAGGGCTTAAGGAAGACTTCTGAAGCGAGTGAATGGATAGATGGAGGGATGGATATGGGAATATTTGAATAGATGAATAGATGGGTAGGTAGATGGTTGGCTGGGTAGATCAACAGATGGATACGTGGATGAGTGGAGAATAATAAAGGAACCTTAGAAATCCTGTGTTCCTACTTCTATCAGGCAAGTAACTTTCTCTGAGACATGTGACCTCTTATTTCCTCTCTTTGGGTCTCAGTTTCTTGTGCAACATGAAAAGTCACAGATTTCTATTGTTGGAGAACACGTCCATGTTCTCTGTGAGAGCAGAGATAAAGAGATGGGCAGGAGGGTGGAAGAGGGCTCTGAACCTTCCACCTTTCATTTAATGCAAACAGCTTCAGTTTTAATGGTTTTATATTTTGGGACTCTCAATAATATTTGTCTTTAAAAATATTTTATTCTTTTAAAAAATCCATTTTTTTTTTGAGTTGGATGACATCTCAGATCCTTTCCCAGTGCAATAGACTAGGATTCTAAGAAGGTTTTATGAGCTAAAACATATGGGTTTGATGAATAAAGAGTACAAAGTTTTATCAAGAAAGCCTGATTTAATAAAATTTATTTCTTTCCAGTAAAGGAAATTTGTCATAAGACTTACTAATGCAATTTAATTTGTAAGCCTTTAAAGATTTATATATAAAACATTCACAAATTAGAAAAGCAGTCTTTTGTTAGACCATATGGTGGAATTTGGGGTTTAGAGGATGTGGACCATCCAGGTGGGCCTGTGAGACCCAAGTACAAGCAAGGACTCCACAGGAACTGGACCATGAGGCAGTGACTATGACTAAAGTTGCTCCATCTTCATTTGCCCTGGAAGTAGCTCAGCACTTGGTACACAGTAGGTGTCCAGTAAATGTTTGTTGAAAGAGGGTTAATGATGAGGCAGACTTTCACTGGAGATCTATTGGAATTCTTAGTGCTAGGAAAAGAAAAGAATGGATTTCCAAAGAAAAGAGTGGGTAGAGAGGAATCCAGAAATACAGATTAAGAAGGGCCCAGGAGTGGGCAAAAGTTGCAGGATTTCTGTCTGTAGGAATGTTCTGTCTTGGGGGTTGGAACACAGGATTGAAGAGGCCATTCTGTCTCCATTCCTGATTTTCTGTTAGCCTACTTCATTTCCAGTCTACACTTTCCCCATGTCTCCTTGGATGGTTCCCTGGTCTGGTGTCTGGTCCTTAAAGTCCTCGAGGGGAAGGAACAAGGTGGCTGCCGAGGTAAGCCATATTCTCTACCCTTCACTAACTCCCTTTCTTCCATGTACAGCTGGCAATACACGAGGGTACTCACAGCAGGGGGAATCCTGGCCTGTAAGTCAGGAGACCCTACTCCAGCAGTTCCCAGAGTGTGACTTAGGGAAACAGCCATTTCCAGGCCTTGATCGCCTCAGGCGTAAAATGGAAAGTCAGATAAAATGCACTGTCAGTTCTGCATCCGATTTAGGTTACCAAAGAATAAACAGTGTGTAAGAAACTAGAGAAATCCTCATTGATCAGAAGACTTTCTTTCTTTAGCTCTCTCTCTCTCTCTCTCTTTTTCTCTCCCTCTTTCTCTCTCCCTCTCTCTCTCTCTCTCAGTTCTGAGGACTGAACCTAGGGCTTTTACACTGAGCAACATCCACAGCCCATTTTTATTTTTATTTTTTATTTTTTCCCCACTATTTTTATTAATATACAAATGTAATACATAGTATTTACAATGAATTTGGGTGTTTCGTACATCTATGTATCACATCGACTTCACAATCCCTTCCCATCTTCTACCCTCCCACCCCCTCCCTGTCCCTTCCCCCGGCTCCGGCTATCACTTCATATGGTTCCAGAGAATGTCTGCATTCTGGATTTTCCAAGTCCGAGAAACCATACGGTGTTTAGCATATTAATCTTCCACGTCTAAGTCATTTCACTCAAGTCACCACTCTACCCCAGCTTCCTATTCCTCTAATGGGTTCGCAGTAGTCAAATCTTGATATCTCCTTTCTGAATCCATCCAATCCCATCATGGGGATATTCACCAAAAGTTTTTTTTTCCATATTTTCCTACAACTTTGTTGTTATTGTTAAACCTGGTCTTACCCACCAGTTCACACTAGAAAATAATTATAAGCATGTAGTTCAAAAGACTGGTTAATTTGGGAGAGAAGAGAAAATAAATAAATAAAATTCAATTGCCTTATCTGAATACTGGAAGGTGCATATTTGTACATTCACAAGGTTATCTTTACATCAATCAGTTTCCTTAGCATAAACTTTCATTAGTGACCTAATAAGTGAATTGCTACAACAGAACAAAGTTAAAACTATATCACATTGCTACATTAAATGAACTTAAATTTATACCATAAAACCATACTTATGGTGACAGACATGAAGGCAAATCTAGTTATTTCAGAATTTCCTAACTTTCATAACTTATTTACTCATATTTCACTGATTACTAACCTACTTTTTTCTCAGCTCCTTCTCCTCTAGTTGTTGTCACTTTTTCTCTGGGGTCATTGGTGTCGCTGGTCTCCCCTTCACTGTCCAAGTTTCCTTTAAGTATTTTCTGCAATACTGGCTCAGTGGATGCAAATTCCTTTAAGCTGTCTCTGTCATGGAAAGTTCTAAGTTCTCCCTTTAAATTAAAAGATAATTTTGCTGGATATAGCAGTCTTGGTTGGCATTTATGTTTTTTTTAGTGCTTGGATGACATTGCTCCACGATTTCCTTGATTTTAGAGTTTGGATTGAAAAATCTGCCATTATCCTAATGGGTTCATCTTTGTAGGTCACCTTCTGTTTTTCTTACCACTTTTCGTATTTTCTCTTTGTGTTAGGTTTCTAGAATTTTAATTATGTTATGTCGTGATGAGGATCTCTTCTGATCAAAGTTGTCTGGTATTCTATATGCCTGCTATAGTTCCATGTTCATTTCTTTTCTTAGATTTGGGAAATTTTCCTCCATTATTTCATTAAACATATCCTTTAATCCTTTTGTTTTGTCCTCAGTCTTCTCCTCGATTCCCATAATTCTGAGGTTATTTCTCCTTGAATCGTCTATCAGC
>PVKB01006522.1:0-59560 GCA_004027205.1 Ctenodactylus gundi
CCCGCCCCGCGCGCCCCGCCCCGCGCGCCCGCCCCGTCCGCCCGGCGCGCCCCGCCCCGCCCCCTCGCGCCGCGCTCCCCGCGTCCCGCCGCGGGCCCCGCGCTCGCAGGCCGCGCGGCCCCCGCTGCTCTGCGCTGCCGGCCGTTCTGCTCGTGCCGTGTCTCCTCCATCAGCTGGAACGGTATCGAGCCGCGGGGAAGCTGGCCTTTTCGCCAGGCCTAGGCTGCAGCGTGCCGCTGACACCGTAGAGTTTGCCCCCGAAGTTTGAGAGCGAAATAATGGAAAGACTAGAATGTTTTCCTTTTGGGAGTTTAAAAAAAAATTTTTTTTTTTTAAATCCAGAAGCTCTGGCAGTTGAGACATGCCTCGATTTCTTAAAAACAAACAGATTTATCAAAGAACTTCAAAGGATTTACGGTATTTCCTCCACACAACACCGTAAACATACTGCCTGAACGTATTATTATCTACCGACCTACCGTATGTTGGTATTTTTAAACAAGTGCGTCATTCCGCACCCCGCCCGTCCCCTTCAACAGTCGTTAGGGCCAGCTTTCAGCGAACATACAGATGTACCCTTTTTTTTGTTTGTTTGTTTTTGAGTGGCAAAAAGTATTGTGCATGTACCAACATGCGTTAGTATTGCTTTTAGTTTAAAGATTCCCTCTGTTGTAAACAGTCGTGATCTTAACTGGAAGTCCCTGTACAGAGTTACGTTTGAGCCTTTGGGAACGTTTCTGCGGTTTTAGATTCAGAGACATGAATTATTAAATAAAAGACTAGCCATTCTCCCTCACCCGCCTCAGTACTGCCCGTTAGCTACATCCCAAGCCGTCATTTTACATTTGGCCGTGTGTCTACTTTTGTGTTTAAGTGGCTGAGTCGACCGGGCTGGGAATGAATTGCATCCTGTTGCCTCAGTCTCCCAGAGCTCTGGGATTACAGGGGAGGGTGTCACCGTGCCTGGCCGCCACGCTTTATATTTCATTTATACCCTAAAAAGGTTAGGCTGCTGTCTGCTTCTACCAACCGCGTATGAATTGAGATGGCCATTTGTTGATATGAAATGTGCAGAGTGGAAGATTGGAGTGTGTGGGACGCAATAGTTCCCTAAAGCCAGCATTACATCCGTATGGCCTTGGAAGTTTGTGTGAAAGAATGAACAGATTATTTGACTCTTAAGGATATGTAAACCGCTGCAATGTGTTTATATAAATCTTTGTTTCCTACCCCAGTCAGCAGGACTGAACCTAGGATTCTGTGCCTCTGAGGTGCACCCTTGGCCTTTTTTGTTTGTTTTCGTCTTAGATTTGAGACAGGATTAAATTGTACAGACTAGCTTGAATTTGGAATCCTCCTGCCTCAGCTTCTGGAGCAGCTGGGATTATGGTTGTGTGCCACCACAGCTGGCTCTTCGTTTCTCTTTTTGTAACCCTCTGGGTTTGTGGTTTGGTAGCATTTATTATTCTTTTTCTTTATGATGCAAAAATTGAGAGACACCATCCTTTGTTATCCTTCCATTACAAGATAGGACCTCTAGTGCTAGTATTATAGGTTTTTAAAATTTTTTTTTTAATTTTTGATTGCTCTAACAAAAGTGTAAGTCCTTTTCTAGTTTTAGTTGTTCTGATATTTCTCCCAAAGCTCTGAATCACTAGTTTATATATATTGCTATTTCTTAATATATCCATTTTAACGTTTCTGTTTTTAGTTTTCCTGAGAGTTGCCATATAAACTCCATATAATTTTTAGATTAATTTTAAGCAGTGTCGGTTGACACCTGCTGGATATACATAAAAGTCACCAATATGCTTACTATGACATATTTGGAATTTACCTGAAGGTCATTATCTGTTAATTCCCTGTTGATTTTTATATTATTATTTAAAATTACATAGGCAGGAAAGGAAGGAGTGAGGCAGATTTCAGGGTAGCTAATGGCGCTCAGTTCTTCCATGGAATTTGTGAGCTGCTGAGGCTGGTATCACTTTCCCCCCCTCTGCAGGTCCTTTGTCTTCCTTGCTCTGGTATATAAGTAAGCAGCTGCTCATGGACCCTTCAGCTCTTGGCAGGCGTCCGTGAAGACATCACGGCGTTGAACTTACTGGCTTAGCTTGATGTGTGTCCACATTTTCTCCCAGATTGACACGTCTTGTAGCTCGATGAAAGACAGTGGGTGCCATCTTGGCATAACTCAGCCAGTTCTTTGTGGTGAGCGCACTAGCCAGGCTTCAAGGTGGACATGAGCATGAGGTGCATACTGTTTGTTTAGCATCTTAAATGACTTCTTCAGGTGTATGGGACTGTTGAATGGTCTTCTCTGCCACCATGTAGTGATAGAAGCAGGAGTAGGGAAGCGCTGTCCGTAGTGGCATGTGGAGCCTGCTTTATGAGAGTGCTTTCAGTAAGTCTTAGTCTGTCCTGCTGATGCGAGATGCTGAATATTTGCCTCAGTAATGGTCTACCATTCAGGGAGCATGTAATGGTCTTGTGTGTGTGCAGAATATTGTGCTGAAAATGGAAAATTATGCAGGTTCTTAGAATTTTTTTTAAGTTTCTCAGGATCCTGAATGTTCAAATCAGTTTGATAAGAGATAATGTGAGTTCTTCTTTTTCTATTAGGAACCTGAAGGGGTCTATAAGGAACTTTTGACCCTATATTTTCTTTTTATTAACTTCCATTTTTGTTAGTGTAATATATATTATACCTGGTACACAATGTTTATATTGAGTTTGAGTATTTTGTGCATCTACACAATGTGTCAACATTACAATCCTTTCCCCTTCCCCCTTTTGGCACTCCCATTCCCTCCTTTATCCCCTCTTACTAACTCCCAGTATCATAACCATTTGGCTCTATAAAATGCTCATATTCTGGTTTCTTGTCTTAGAGAAACCATCCAATATTTAACTGTCCCATTTTGACTCACTTCACTAAGCATGGTGGTTTCCAGATGCATCCACTTGATATGTATGTGCACAAAATGCCCAAAACCAATGTAAGCCTTAGATTTTGCACTTATGCATATCAATAAAATAGGGGAAAATGCATCAACTTACCTACTCTAAGAGTAGTACTTCATTGTGTATGTATGCCACTTTTTTGTATCCATTGGTCCATTGATTGATATTTCTCATCTTCCAAAATTTAGCTGTTGTTAGTTGTGCTGCTGTAAACATGGGTGTACATGTATCTCTGTTATATGTTGCTTTTAACTCTTTTGTAATGACAACCAGAAGAGGTATTGCTGTATTGAATATTTATTTTCAGCCTTTTGAGGAATCTCATACTGCTTTACATAGGGGTTCTACCAGTTTACTGTACCACCAGCAACTTAAAAGGATTCCTTTCTCCCCGCAACCCTGCCCACATGTATTGCTGTTCAAGTTCTTGATGTATGCTATTCTCATTGGGGTGATGCTTTGATTTGCAGTTCTCTAGTGGCTCAGGTTGTTGAACATATTTTCATGTATTAGCTGGCCATTTATACTTCTTCTTTTGAGAACTGCCTTTTAATTTCAGTTGCCCATTTTTTTTATTTGAGTCATTAACTTTGAGGGGTCTGTTTTGCTTCATTTCCCTGCATAGTGTAATTATTAGGCTCCTGTCTGAGGCATAGGTGGTGAAATTTTTTTCCCATTCTATCAGTTCTCTCTTCACTCTGTTAGTAGTTTTCTTTGCTGTGCAGAGACTTTAATTTGAAATAATCCTATTTGTTGATTCTGAGGTCTATTTCTTTTGCATTAGATGTCCTGTTAAGAAGGTCCTTGCCCATATCTACATCTTCTAGATTTTTGCTATTTTGACCTCCAGAAGGTTCAGTGGTTGCTTTGTAATATTTAGGTCTTTGATCCACTTTGATTTGATTTTGGTACAATGTAATACGTGTATGTCTAGATTCATTCTTCTGCTTGTAGATAACCAAATCTTCTAGCACCATTTATTGAAGAGGCTGTCCTTTTTCCAGTGAATGTTTTTGGCCACTTTGTCAGAGAAAAGGTACTTGATGTTGTCTCTGCATCCATAGTTCTCTTCCACTGGTCAATCTATTTTTGTGTCAGTGTCATTTGATTTCTATCACTATTAGTTTATAATATAATTTGATGTCTGTAATAGTAATGCCTCTGTTTTTGTCTTGCTACTCATGATTGCTTTGTATATTCAGGGTCTCTTTTGGTTCAATATGAATTTAAGAATTCTTTTCAAGTTCTATGAAAAAAGCTGTTGGTATATTGATAGGAATTACATTGAATCTGTACATCTTTGGACAGTAAGGTCATTTTGACAATATTAATTCTGCCTGCCCAGGAACAGGTGATGTCTTTCCATTTTCTTATGTTCTCTTCAAATTCTTTTTTCAGCATAATACAGTTTTCTTTGAAAAGTTCCTTCCATCCTTTAGTTAGGTTTACTTACAGGTATTTAATTTTTTGAGGAGCTATTGAGAATGGGATTATTCTTCTCAGTTGTTTCTCAGTGGGTTCATTATTAGTGTAGAGGAATGCTACTGATTTTTTGCATGAATTTTGTAACCTGCAATTTAGCTGAATTTCTTAGTTCTAAGAGTTTTATGGTGGAGTGTTTTGGGTCTTCTATATAGAGGATCATGTCATCTGCACATAAGGATAGTTTGTCTTCTTTTTTGCTGAAATGTATTCTCTTTATTTTATCCTCTTGCCAGATTGCCCTGGCTTGGATTTCATGAACTGTGTTGAATAGGAGTGCCGAAAGTGGACAGCCTTGTCATGTTCCTGATTGAAGGGGAAATGCTTTCAATTTCTCCCTGTTTACTATGATATTTGCAGTAGGTTTGGTATATATGGCTTCTATCAGTGTGAGGCAAGGTCATTCTATACCTATTTTTCTCAGTTTCTTTTTTTTTAAATCACGAATGGATGTTGGGTTTTGTGGAAGGCCTTTTTTTGCATCAGTTGAGATGATCATATGATTTTTGTTCATGCTTTTATTAATGTGGTGTATTATATCAAATGATATTTGAATGTTAAAACCAACCTTGTATTCCAGGAATGAAGCCAGCTGGATCATGGCATATGATCTTTTTAATACTTTGCTTGATTCTCTTTGCCAGTATCTTATTGAAAATTTTAATGTCTATATTATTAAGGAGATTGGTATACAGTTTTCTTCCCTGGTTAAGTCTGTTTGGTTTTAGTATCCGGGTAATATTATCCTCCAAAAATGAATTTGGCAATGTTCCTTCTCTCTCTAAAGGACTGGTAATATTCTGCTGGGAATCCATCTGGTCCTGGACTTTTCTTTGTGGGTAAAGACTTTATTACTGCCTCAATTTTCATGTTCGTTGTGAGTCTAGCCAGGGTTTTTCTGCCTTCTTAGTTCCGTTTTGGTATTTTGTATTTGTTTAGAAATTTATCCATTTCTTCCAAGTTCTCCAATTTGTTGGAGTATAAGTGTTGGAAATAGTTCCTTACAATTCACTGAATGGCAGCAGAGTCCATTGTGATTTCACTCTTTTCGTTTCTAATTGCATTGATATGGGCTGTTTTGTTCTCCACTCCAGTCTACTCATCCAGTACATCATCATCATCTTCCTCTACAGAGTCTCAAAAGCTACTCACTGCCTGCTTGGATTCCTTGAACTGTGGGAGTGCATCATCGTCAAAGGCGATAGCTTTGAACTGGGTGGTGTTCCAAGGTTTCTCCTCCTTGAGCCTTGGTCCTCCACACAAGCCCTGATTCCCAGAACAGATACAGCCTCTGCCATCCTCCTAGTCTTCCTGGTCAGGTTGTGTAGCATAAAGAAGAGGCAGAGGAGGAAAAACAATTGATATGAAAGTATTGACTGAATATTTTGCCATAGATTTATTAGGTTTGGTGGTCTCTCTCATTTTCTCTGCTATGAACGTGTATCCCATAAAATGAGTAATTTAAAAAATAGTTTGCCCCAAAGCAGGCTGTACCTTTGTTGTGCAGACTTCAGTATTGCATAATATGACTATTAGTATTGAATCTGAATTTACCTCTTGACAGTGTAATCTTTTGCTTGTGATTGAAGACGTGTATTTTTTCTCAGAGAGATGCACTTAGCAAATCAGTCTGAGAAGACGAATGTAGAGTCATAATTTAAACAGAATTTAAAAGATAAATAAAATTCTTCTAGATATTCTGCTCTTACAAGGAAAAAATTATGAAACAAAAGTTATTAATTTCATTAAATTTCAACTTTAGTGTTGTTTAAACTATTTTGATATTAGCCGTTGAGAAAGGATCTCCACTATTTTTTCCATTTTTATTTTAAAAATCCTAAATTTTAACGGCCTTGTGTCTCAGTTATACACTTGAAATTATGGTTGGTACTAGTATATGAAGATGAAACTTTTTTAAACTATAGAAAAAAATTTTTAACTGAAGGATTGATGAAGGGTTATAATCAAGGAAGGACTATGCAGAAGATTTAAAAATATGTATTTGGAGTGATGGAGAAAAGTCATTTTGGTGTGCATTTGGGAAACAAGGATGGGTAGGGGAATCCTTTATAGAGGGTTTGTTATTTTGAACTTGATATAAATAGGATTTTCTCTTATTTTTCTTGTAACTATAAGAATAAAAACACCACCGAAATTATTTCTAAAAATCTGATTTGAATTCAAGAAGAAAGGATGCTCTTACTTTATTCTTCTTGAAGTCATGACAAGGATGGTTTTCGTAGAGTAAAAAGGAGAAGGCCGAAGTCTGAGGCCGTCTGCAGTGAGCCTCTTGGGAGCCCTGGGTAGGGTGAAGTGAGCTGTATGAACATGTTTGCATTTCCTGGGTAAAGAATTTTAAGGAGAAAACTTGTAGGAACAACTAGGCATACGATTGTGGACCCAGGTGGTGTGCAGAGGTGCGGGGCACTGTGGGTAGTAGATGGGCTCTTCTCAGAGGAGGCTTAGGTGATGAGCAAGAACAGCCTTTCAGCTGCCCTGCTGCCTTCTTGCTGTTTCTGTTGGTGTGTTTTCCTTCAAATATGAAATATCACATAACTTCTTAGTGGATCTGAAGAGCTTTTTCAATATACAGATTCTTGGGCCAATTATAGATCTTTGGAATTCTCCATGGGTGGATCCTGGGTATCCATATTTTAAAAATAACAGTTTTATTAATGTATAATTCTTATAACATGAATTTCACCCTTTCAAAGCATATAGTTTTAATATCTAATATATGTACTAAGTGTTTTAAGAAGTAACACTGATTCTCCAATTTGTCATCATAAAAAAAAATGCTATACTCATTACTACTCAGTCCCTGTTCCACCTGTCCCCATCCACTGGCAACACTAATGCACTTTCTGTCTCTATAATTTTCCCTGTTCTTGTTATTTCATATAGATAAAATCATGTGAGTGACCCTTGTGTAACTGGCTTCTTTCATTCATGATTCATCTATGTTGTTTTATATCTTAGTACCTCATTAACTTTTATGCAGGCAGTATTTTATTTTGTGAATGTATCACTTTCTTCATTCACCAATTGATGGATGTATAGGTTATTTCTACTTTCTGAGTGATGTTTATATACAAGTTTTTGTGGAGATAATTTCTTTTTCTTTACATTTTGGAGTATATACCCAGAAGTTGAATTGCTGGATCATATGATAACTCTGTGTTTGACTTTTTTTTGAAAAAAATTGCCGTTTTTTTCAAAGTGGCTACCATTTAACGTTTGTGCTAGTAAGTAGTGTTTAAGAATTTCTCATTTTCTCAACATCCTCATTAACACTTATTGTGGCTATTGTTTATTTTAGCTTTTTAGAAGTGTGAAATAACTTTATATTTCCTTAGTGTCTGATGATGTTGAACATTTTTTATTTGCTTATTGGCCATATGTCAGTTTAGATAATGTATGTGCATGTGTTCTCATCTTTGGAGAAAAGCCTTTCTGAAGCCTTTGTCATTTTTAGCAGGATTATTAGCTGTTGCAAGAATCCATATTTTAAAAAAATATCCCTTAGGTGGCACTGACAGTGATAATCTTTAGATGGTGAAAGAGGAGCAGCAGCTCGTCCACCACCTTGACTAAACATCGAAGGTTTTATTTTGCAGTTCACAAGTTGACTTTGTATGTTGCTTCATTTTGTTGTGAACAAGCAAGGCAGTGTGGTTTAAATGCCAATTTAATGGAGTTACCTGTTAGGGTCATTTATCCTTCCTTGGCCGAACCTAAACCGCCATGTCTTTGTGTGCTGCCTAGAACTGTAAGAGCTCTTTGAGCTTCTTTTCTCAGATCACCTCTTACATCAAGCTGAGTTCTTTTTCTGGAAGCATTTCTCCAGTCTCACCATAATGTATTTCTAATTCTAACGTCTCTTCTGGGCTCCGGTCCAGTATGTCTTACTTTCTACAAGACTTTTTACACCTGTGTATCCTGTAAGTACTTAAAGTCAGTGTGTCTAAATCTGAGTTCATTATCAACCTTGGCAAAGCTGATTGTTCTGTGTTCTTGATTTACAGACCATGCAGCTCAGTCACTCCATTGTATGGAAGCTAAAAACTAGGCTGTCTGCCATAAGCTCCTAGGGATAAGATCATTTCCTGGGTCAATTAGAAGAGATTCTGATTTAATGGTTCAGATAATTGACTAAGGAATAAGAATTTTATACTTTTCCGTATATTTTCAATCATGGGCTGGTTTGGAATATGTGGTTAGAGATTCTACAGTTGAAACTTTTCAGTGTCCCCCTCTTCGAGTCTCTATCTGCATGCTGTGACTCCTTTGCTGCCCTTCTGTATTCAGCCCTCCCTCCACACTGCAGTCAGGATTATCTTTTAAAATACAGATGGATAATGTCACATATGTCATTAAGATTATTTAATAATTGCCTGCTTTCTATATAATAATAATTTAAACTCTTAGCATGGTCTTTGGATAGCTCATCACAATCTAGAAATTATTCACTTTTGCTTTTTTTTTGCTGCTACTTTTTGACACAATCTAGGTTCAGCTACCTAGCCCCCTGGTCTCTGTCAGTATCCACTCAACCCCTTTTTCAGGTTATATTCTTTCCTTGTATTTCTGTTCAAACTATGGTTGTCGCGATTCTTCTAACAACAGTGTTACATTTATTCTTTTGGCTTTGATATAATATAAAAACCAATCAGAGGTAGTGTTTTAATCTGTTTGGGTCGACATTACAGAAATACCTTAGATTCAATAATTTATAAACAATACACGTGTATTTCTTACAGTTCTGGAGATTAAGAAATGTGACATCCAGCTGCTAGTGGATTTGGTATGTATTAAAAGATTGCTGTCTGCTTCCAAGATGATATCATTTTGCTATATCTTGCTATGGAGGAAGAGACAGATGCTCCCTCCAGTCCTTTCAT
The DNA here is from genome assembly GCA_004027205.1 of Ctenodactylus gundi. Classification (NCBI taxonomy): domain Eukaryota; kingdom Metazoa; phylum Chordata; class Mammalia; order Rodentia; family Ctenodactylidae; genus Ctenodactylus; species Ctenodactylus gundi. The sequence goes on from PVKB01006522.1 coordinate 9,348, forward strand.
AAGGTCACCTTATCCCATTCTCGAGGCCTTCACCCGCAGAACTTAATCACTCAGAACACAAAAGCTCATATGAAGTTTAAAGGGAATTACATGCTTCAAGCTATGTTGTGAAGCCTCCTTGGACGTGTTTGAAAAGCCTAGTGGGTGTTTGAGTCTCAGTTTACTCCTCTGCAAAGTGTGTGCAATGTTTAAACAAGGATAAAGATATTATGCTATTTGGAAGAGGGCGTTTAGTGTGAATAGATTGGGGCCAGGAGCCAGCAGTTCACGGCCCAACATTCTTTTGCTGCTATATATGCACAGGACTCCATCAGGTCATTCCGAACATCTAAAATCTCCCACTCAGAAAAAGAAACATTAACGCTTCCACTGTATGTGCCACTGAATTTTGAGGAATAATACATTGTAATATATTTCTGAGAAATAAAACTGAAAAGTGATTAAGTTCCTAGTCTTCAAACGTGAAAATTTTGTCTATACTCTAATTCCACTAGGTGGCAGCATATCACTTATACTCAGTTGTAATTTATCTCAGTTCAGTCAAGTAAATCCCTCATTCTGTGTCTATGTTCCTTTCTTTTTCATCCCATATATCTCCATACTCCAAAATAATTCTAGGGAAATGTTTTTGCTCATATTAAAAAGAATTAGTGAATTAATGAAGTAATGACTGTAATCTTACAAAGGCAGCTATTTTTCAAGGACTTTCATTGTCTAGAAGTAGTCAAATTTTGCTCACATGTAAGATAACTTCGACGTAATTTTTGACATAGATAATTAAAACCAGTTAAAAATTACCTACAAAATTTTGCCGTTTGCTCTTTATAAATGCTTTAATGATGATGATGATGATGATGATGATGATGATGATGATGATTATTGTTTGAGACTGGTTCTTGCTCTGTAGCCCAGTCTGGTCCTGAACTCACTTCAGAGCCCAGGGTGGCCTTGGGTTCATGGCAGTCCTCCTACCTCAGCCTTCTGAGTGCTGGGATTATAGGCGTGCGCCACCACATCTGGCTTATGGTGCTAGGGAATTGAACTTTGGGTACTTAGCGCTTGACGTAGTGCTTGCTAGGCAAGTGCTCTAGCTGCTAAGCCATTCTTCCAGCCCCTAATAGTTATTTTTTTCAGAGTCAGACTTTTTTGACTGATGGATGCTTTATTCTGTGTATTAGATTATTAACAGCTGTTTTACTGAGTCATTTGATATTTATGACATGCTTGAGAACTGCTTTATCATGGTTTCATATCAGTTTACTTTGTGTCAGAATTTCCTAGAGAATCAATTCTATAACATGAATTAAATAAGAAAATCTTGGTAAGTAATCCCTTCTTGACTTCCATTGCGACTCAGGATTCATTTTGAGTGACATTTCAGGTATATTAGAGCAATCCTCTCCCCCTGTTGCTTGGGAAAACTCAGTCATTTAGCAGCATGATGGATTGCCAGTGTTCACTTGCAAGGGGGTCATCAGTGCAATTTGTACACAGATGCAGTTACTGTTTCCTAAACAGGAAAGTAGCTTCTTTAAAAAATTAGACTCTTAAGATTGCTTATCAAACATGATATAAATAGTGGACAGGTTTATTTTTAAATAGCTGATATTTGATAGAAAAATTTTATTACTTTGTGCCAAATAATTATACAGTGTTTTCAGGGAGGGAAAAAAGATTTTTATTTTACTTAATAGTTTCTAAAGTTGAATTGGGAAATTATGTTATTGGAAATTTCATATTGTTCTCTTAATGGTTTTAGTTGTCAACTACATTTTCTCTGAAGATATACTGAATATGGAATGATAAGCTGTGGACCCTGTGTATAAGCATCTAAATTATTTTTTAAAAGAACGTGGTCTGTAACTTTTCACTGATTTATTTGTAAAGGAATCTAGGAACCACATAAAATGAAAAACCTCTGATGTTTCACCATACAGTATGTTTCTGATGTGGATCCAAAAATTGCTTTAGAAGTTCTACCTGATCAAAAATCAATACCAATTTGTACATGGGGTGGGGGGGTTAAATAGAGACACAGCTTCTCTTAGTTTTAGCAGAAGATTTTAGAGAAATTTCACAGCTTCTTTGTGCTCAATTTAAGAGAGACGGACTGTCAAGTAGAGTAGTTAGGTAGACCCAGTGCATATTGACCAGCTAGACCTACAGAGCTCTTATTAATAAATCAGTTCCTTGTGTCTCTTCCCTGCTACATCTTTCTACTAGTAACTTTAAAACTCACGCTGTTACGAGTTATCTGTAAAGTGTCTTCTAAAAGTCTTTTCTTATGTTTGGAAAGTGATCGATCATGAAGATGTTATAATTGTCAGTGGATTAATCTGTTAGTGGGTTCATGTGCCATTAGGAAGAGGGGCCTGGTTGGAGGGATGTGCCACTGGGGCTGTGACCTGAAAGGGTGCATTCTTGCTTCAGTTCCTCCCTTCTGTCTGCTTCCTGGCTGGCATGCTTTAGGTAGCTTTCATCTGTGTCAAGCCCTTCTGCTAAAATAAGCCTTTTCTCCTTTAAGTTGTGGGTGTTGGATTTTGTGTCTAGTGTTCAAAAAATGACTTGGATTCATGCTTAAAAATTGGAAGACAGCTTAGTATTTTGTGTGAGAGAAACAGTCTTCAAATTATGTCACAAACATAGCAATAAACTAGGAAGTAGAAATTAATAAAAGTCAACTTACATTTGTATTACTGTTATTTTGTAAAAATAGAAAACAAAGATTGTTTCCATCAAAAACAATTCAAAGAGAAAAAGACTTGGGTATTTCAGTTACTTCCAGTTTTACATGTCTGTTTGCATGGCTTGGACAGGGGCTGGTCAGAATCTGTAAACTAGGTGAGTTATTGTCTTGTCCTGGGAACATATGAACCAATATGAAGTTCTTATTATGATATTATCTTGAAACATATTGGTCTGAATAAAGGTGTTGTTAAAACTATTTGAATGTATTTTAAGATTTTTTCAGAACTTTTTTGCATGTATACTAGAAGGGAGATGGTACTTAAGAGTTAAGAGCTGTTAATGAATTATTGTACACCAATTGTGGTAGTTAGTTAAATCTATGTTAAATCCTTTAATAGATTATCTAATTGAATTCCTTCACAAACATTATGAAGTAGAGTACTTTTAGCCATTTGTTTTTTACAAATGATAAAACAGAGGCACAGATTGTTAAAGATGATTTTCCCATGGATGTGTACAAACAATAAATAGTATAGTTGGTCTTTTGTATTTTGGGGTTGGATACGGATACACGTGGATTCAATTAAACTTGGATCATAAGTATTTGAAAAAATAATTGTGTCTGTAATGAACTGGTGAAAATTTTCTTATTGTTCCCTAACTAATATAATTTAACAACTGTGTACATAGGCTTTATATCATAGAAATTATTATCAATGGAAGTAGTCTAGGAGATAAAGCATATGGGTGAATATGCATAGGTTATATACAAATACTATGCCATTTTACACAAAGGCATGCACATTGGATTTAGCTATCAAAAAATGATCCTGGAACTGATGTCCTCACAGATGCTGAGAGATGACAGTAAGTTGGAATGGTCTAAGTCTGAGTCTTGAGGGGATTGCTTTTTAGTATACTACTTTCCAGGCTAACGTTGTCATGGAACAACAGTTTTAACCAGTGGTCATCAGTGTCACTAAATGCAGCAGGAAGATAGTTATGAAGAATTAATATGCGAATCTGAGGTAGACTTCATTTGACTGAAGTTAAATGGTGGAGAGTTGAGGGCAGATCCCATATTATAATGCACCAAAGAGCAAATGGAAGGGAGCATGTTGGATGAGGTAAGAGATGATGGCAGGCAGAGACAGTTGGAAGACGGAACTAGGGTAGGTTTGGGGAAGTCGTAAGTCTTTAGTTAGTAGGAGCAGATTTTCTGTTATAGCAAAGAGATTGTAAAAGCCAAACACAGTCGAGACCTAGACACATACCTGTTATATTTCTCTTCATTTCTCCCTCTCCATCTTCTACTCTCTCTTGTGTAGAAATTTTCAAGCTTTAAAAGTACATTAAAAATGTCATTACTTTTGTTGAGTTACTCAACTAGAAATCACACACAACTAAAAATTTAGTACACTAGATACTTTTGAATTAAGTCAGGTATAGACATGCGATCCTTGAAGAAAGATGGTTTGTCCCTCAGAATTATTCACTGGAGAAAGAAGATGTATTCTAGCTGTCTCTGTCATCATCAGTGGCTAACATTTGTTTCTCACAATTCTCGTCAGCTAACAGAATATTCATTTGTTAGGGAATGGCAATATATCCACATTGCCCTAACCAGTAATAGTAACCTATTCTCTTTGTCTAGCCCAGTTCATCTGTGCCTGTCCATGTCACCTACTTTTGGATGATGAATTGGGGAAAAGTGGGGAAAATCTTTCGGGTAATGAAATGTTCCACTTTCCCCCCCCAAAAAAGGAACATAGTCTTAGCTGTCATGATCCTTCACCCTTCTTCTGGTTGGGATGCCTAGAGATCAACCTTTTAATACAAAATGACAAGCATGACAACAAAATGCTAGTATGAAGAATGGCAGGAGGACCGTGGGAAGAACTTTGTATCAACTAGTCCTGGGATGCCTGGTTTTCATCTCTACTTGTGTGAGACAGCTTTACATTTGTTAAGTCATCATTTGATTTGGTTGTTGTTGTTGTGCAACCAGGCATGGTCCTAAGGGCAATGAACCCTTCTTCAGTTTTTTTTTTTTTTTTTTTAGTATCTGTAGGTTATGATGAAGGCAGATCATAAGGCACAATTATGAGCTGAGTTTTACAGGGGTATATTATAAGAAATGTGCTGTTAGGTGATCTCATCATTGTACAAACATCACAGAGTGTACCTATGTAAACTAAGATAACTACAGTGTCACTCGTGATACAGTCTTAAGGAATCATTTTTGTACATGATTGAAATGCCAACAGACTCTATCTCCTTAATTACAGTAACTAAGCTCATTTTCATTTCCATAGCATATAATATGTCATTAAAAGGATTAAAAACAATTTAGTTGTCAGTTGCAAAATCAGTTAGTTTTTAAAAGTTTTGTTTGTGCATAAAATCATCAACTTCATTGTCAACCTTAAATCTTGCACTAATACCTATCAATAAAATGCAGAAAAAAGACAGAGAGAGAGAGAGAGAGAGAGAGAGAGAGAGAGAGAGAGAGAGAGAGAGAGATTAGGCTGTTAGAAATATGTCTGAGCTATTGAATTAAGCTAACACTAAAGCCTACTTTGCTTGTAGAATTTGTAGTTAAATGATTCAATAATTTTGTTAGTTGAACCCACTGTAAATTAAATTCCTTAAAATTGGTTGCATCTTAAAAAAAGTCTTCAAAAATTTTCTCCAACTCCTAATAACAAACTCTGAAAAATGAAAAAAAAAAAGTTTTGTTTGGCCACTGCATTCTCTGTTTCAATTAGCTATGCATCTCTAGGGTTTTTTTGTTTGTTTGTTTGTTTTGTTTTGTTTTGTTTTGTTTGAGTAACTGAATCGGTGCCTGCATGATTTCCATGTCAACTGCATGTGCATAATCATACTCAGGATGTGTGCTAAGCAAGTATTTTTCCATAGAAGAAACTGAATCATAGAACCATCAGAGATACCTTTGCAGAGGAACTAGATAAGCTCGAAGGAATGTTGTAGAAAATCCTAATTGAAGAGATATGTTAAAATATTTCCTAACTGTGAAACTGCTATAATGAATGTTTGCTGGGCTAGTTGAGTTAGGATGGAGTTAAATGTAAGATAATCATCAGTGTTCTGAAGAATTCTTGGGATTAATATGATTATTCTGTGTTCTCTGCATACAAACGAAATAGTAAAATCTGGCCAGAAATATTTTTTATATAGTGATACTAATGTTGACTATCTTTATGACTTGGATTTGCTGTTCAAGTGATGACACACAATGACATTTCTAGTCAAATCCTAGAGAGCTGTGGTAAGAAAAACCCTGACCTGCCAACTCAATGGCAATAACAGAAGTCTAGACACTAATATAAACATTGTTTTAATGATGGTAGGAAAACCAGCATTAAAAATTACTAGAACAAATAAATCAATTTATTAAACACATGAATAAACATCTCTGCATGTGACATAGAAAGTAAATGCAGTATGCAGGAAATATCTTCAATTATGCAGAGATGGAGCATTTTAATATGCTCATATTTTTGTTTCATCCCTTGAGTCGTAGCATAATTAGCTACAAAAGATCTGATCACTGCAGTTCAGGTGGTCACATTTTTTGGCCTCTTTTTAGATTTTCACGACATATTGTAACCTATTTAATCATTCAGTCTTGGTGCTTTGAGTCAAACTCATTAAAAATATTGAAGTTTCAGACTGTAGGAATTATATAAGAAGGAGAGAGCTTGGTTCTTAGGGTTATTTTTAAATAGATGAATATTGCTTGGTAATACCATTGCTTAGGTTTTATTTTCCACTAAATTTCTCTCTTTTTCTGTTTCTCCTCCTCTCTTTCACCCTCTTCTTTCCTTCTCCTCCCCTTGCCTCTCTCTCTTCTCTGTCCTCTCTTTCCATCCTCCTTTCTCCTCTCCGTCTCTTTGGTGCTAGGGATCAAACCCAGAATGTTCAAAGCAAGTACTCTATCACTGAGCTACATCCCCAGACTAAGAATTTATAATATTTGAGATACATTTTATTTTAAAATGAGAAGATGTTTGTGTTCACATCTCCCCCAGGAAAAGTTATTTTTGTGACACTATGATAAATACGAATCACTAATACATTTTTTTGCATTAAAAAGATGGTGCTATGGTTTTAATGTTCAATACCCTCCAAAGGGATAAAGCCTTTGTCCCCAAGGTGGCATTATTGGGAAGCACGGAGGACCTCTAGGAGGTAAGGCCTTATGGAGGCTCATAGGTCTTTGGAAGTGTGCCTTCATTCACATGGGACTGTGGGGTCTCTTCTTGGTTTGCTTCCTGGCTCATGAGATGAGCAGCTCACTCTGTCACATGCTCCCTGTCATTGTCGTCTGCTATCTTCACCACAGGCTGAATGGGTCAACTCAGTCTTCAATTATAATCTCTAAAACTATGAACCAAAATAAGTTTTTTCTCTGTGTATGTTAGTTACCTCAGGTATTTCATTATAGTGAACTGAAAACTAATATAGAGGCCTTCTTCATGAAAGATGTAGGCAATTCTAGCTTGTTAAGTTATGAAATCTTGTTTCATAGTGCTTGTGTTGTAATTTGAAAAGTAATAGGGACATCCTGTGCGCCATTAGTTTGTCCCCCTACCACCTGAAATACACAAGTTTGTTATTCAGTTCTTGCCTGGTGTCACACTCATCCCTGCCTTACTGTATACTGTTTATCATGTGTCTAAAGCATACTGTTTTTTTCACTCCCACCTTAAGACCTGTTCCCTGGGTCTTAAACTCTTTCTCAGAAATTCCTCACCAATGCATTCTTTTCTAGACAGTTGCTCTTAGAATATATTATAGCATAGCATTCCCATCATCCAGCATTGGAAATGGCTTTTGAGAAGAAACCTTTGCAATTCTTTAATGTTCATTTTAGATGTCAGTTATAGTTTTAAAATAATTTTTATCATTTAGGCTTTAATTCACCAATTTCTTTTTGTAATCTCTGTCTAGTTATCAAAGGTCCATTCTTTGTAGGAATCATGTTTAAACTTCATGTGTTTCCCCAACTTAGTGCAGAACTGGGCACATAATGAACTTTTTAGTAATTACTGGTTATTAACTTAAATTCTGGAGTATTTTACACATGTTACTGTAATAGGCTACTAGGGCTGTCATAGCAAACACCATAGGTTGAATGCCTTAAAGAACGGAAATTTAATTTCTTACAGTTTTGATGACTGGAAGTCCCAGATCAAGGTATTAGCAAATTTCATTTTTGGTGAGGATTGTCTTCCTGCCTTGTGGATGGCTGTCTTCTTGATTGTCATAAACATTGCCTCTTCCTGTGAGAAGGGAGAGAGGAAAGGGGGGGGAGGGGAGGGAGGGAGAGAGAGAGAGACAGAGAGAGAGAAAGATTGAGAGATTGAGGCTTGTCTCTGAGTCTTTAAGGACAACAGACCTGTTGGATTAGAGTGTAATCCTTGTTATCTCATTTAACTGTAATTACCTCCATTAAGACTCTATTTTAAAAGCAGGAAAATTGGGAGTTAGGGTTTATCTTAGTTACTTATTCGTTGCTGTGACTCAATACCCGACATCCACAAATTTAGGGGAGGAAAGGTTTATTTTAGCTCACACTTTCAGAAGGTCACAGTCCATTCAGGGGCGGCTGGCAACAGTTGAAGTACATGGCAGAGGCAGAGGGGAAGGCAGCTTCTCACGACATCACAAGCAGGAAGGCAAGCTGAGACTAGTTGAGTCTAGTCGAGACTAGTAGTCCAGGGAAGGCAGGAAGAAGCTTAGATATTTTTCTAAGTCTCAGCCCAGTGCTTAGCCCAGATCCAGGTGTGGAAGGTGTGGCCATTACATGCCATTAATTCTAACTTACATGCCATTAATCCAATTTACATGCTTGTAGTCCACCCCTCCAGACTAGACCCCAGTCTACCAACGGCACATGGTTCCATAGACAACTCATAACATTTAAATACATGAGATTTTTGAGGGACATTTCAGAGCCAAATCTTGGTAGGGTTTCAAAAATATGGATTTTTAGTAGATGTAATTCAGTCCATAATAATGAGATGTTAAATGATTTGGGTATCTCTGAAGAAAAGAACTACTGAATTTTATTATTTTACCCCAGGCTTTTTCCTGTTATATTTCTTAAGTTTAGCTTGCTATAAACCTTCATTTTATCCATATCTTTCTCTAAAAGTGAAAGTTTTCCTTTATAATGTTTTCTATTTTGTGTGTTTCGGTAGGTGTTAAAAATTAAATGTTACCTTATTTTGGCCGGAAATAATCAAGGCTTTGTGGAAGTTTTCTATGAAGAATCTGGAGGCTTAGCAGTGAGTGAACCCAAGGCTGAGCTTCATTAATCACTCCCCCGCCCCTTTTCCTGCACGTCTCCACTGTCCGTGAGAGCGTGGCCACATCACACAGGGTCAGGGCTGCTAAGTGTCCTGAGGACCTCTGTGGGTGTTTTTAATAGAATTTGAAGCGCATCTCAGTGGGCTTGAGTCAGATTATTAGTGAGAACAAATGAGGCCGGATATCTTCTGTATAGACTTGGGAGTCACTAACTTGTACCTCTGTTAAGCAGCTGTTCTTGACTGTGTGGATCATTTTTGCTAAAATGCTTAGTCAGGTGTTTGGAGACACAGATGCTTATGTATCCCACGTTTCAGTGTACTGTTTGCCGTAACCATAGCAGTCATCTGTCAGCGCCGGCACAACAAAAAACTGGACAGAGTCTGGATCAAAGGCTCAATCGATGCACACTCAGGCGGCCTTGTGGAACAATCTCATGTATGGAGCAATTTTATTTCTAAGATTTTTATAGCCAAATGAAAGCAGAATATGTACTTAGAAAGGAATGCTTGGGGGATTTTACAGAAGTGATTGACATGTGGTAAATATTTTTAAATCAAGTTACATCACATGTCTACCACTTGGGTGAACTGTGGCAGCAGCAAGATGGGCTTGGGTAGTCCCACCCTACAGCATTGCTGTGGGATGCAGTCTCCATATTCTCTCCATTGGCTGCTCTCACCCACATCTTGGAGCCTTCCTAAAGGAATGATCTACACTCCTAGCTTCTCCCAATTTTTATGGTCTCTATTACATCTTAGGCTTCTCTCCTACAACTTCACATGCTGCCCTTTCAGTGGCACATTGCTTGGCCTCCAAGGCCTTACTCTGAAATCTGGGTGGAAATCTCCACGAACCTACAACTTTTGTACTCTGCAAGCCAGTAAAACTTGGACTGCGTGAAAGTTGCCAAAGGCAGCCACTGTTTGAGCAGTAGTCAGGCCCTCTTGGATAATGACTTCCAAGAGAACTCAACTCTAGGCAGCTGAACTCTGGAAGAACTTTTTTCTCTTTGGCCCTGGGGTACATTTCTCAGAGGAGAGTTTTTCAACTCTCCACCCTTGAGTTGGTAAAGGGTGGGATCTTGTTCACTTTTGAGATACTCTCAAGTCCTGATGGTAGGTATTTGGCTTCTTTTTAATATAATTTCTTTAACTTGCCTGTGCACATCTGCTCTGCCACCACAGGCACTTTTGCTTTGACAAAATAACAAACTTTTTATATTATTTTTCTCTGGCTTTTTTTTCCTGCCTTTTGCTATAGAGTTGGCTAAATGCTACAAACAGTAACCATGTGAAAGCCTGAACATCAGGCTGACTTGAGATTTCCTCCAGCAGATTAAGTAGTCCTGTGCCCTTAATCTCAGTGTTAGGCGAAGTCTTTGGACAAGAACAAAATGCCAACAGATTTTTGGCCAGAGCATAGCATGCATGGTTTTTAGACCACTTGCCAGTATAGTTCTACTTCCTGTCTGAAACTGCTTGAGCCTGGCCTTTCCACTCCACACTTTTCCAACCAGAATCTCACATCACACTTGGCTCAGAGCTTTCCAGGGCTTCTCCAGCTACCATCTTTAAACCTTTCCATGCTCCTCCTGCAAGCCTGTTCCAAAGGCTTACAAACTACATGGTCAAGTGAAGTAACAACAGTAACCCCATTCCTCTGGTAACAATTTCATTCTTAGTTTTTTTTTTTGTTTGTTTGTTTGTTTCTCAGACAGAATATCTGACATCTGTAACTTAAGAGAGGAAAAATTCATTTGTTCACAGGTTCAGAAGATCACAGTGTCTTTACAGGTGGGTGGTTGGAAATGGTGGAATCACATGGTGGGGCCAGGGCCAGGGATAGGGTGGGACCAGGGCCAGAGCCAGAGCTGAAGTCAGATCCTGAGCCAGTGTCAGAGACAGATACTAACAGGATGGCAGTTACAGAGTCAAATTGGGAGAAAAGATGGAACCAGGACACATCCTTGTAAGTCAAACCTTAAGCATCTCCACCTTCCAGCCAGGCCCCACCTCTCAACAGTGTACAGTATCCATAAGTACTTGAGGTTTTTGTGGGACACTCCAGATCCAAACCAGAATATGCTTCTTAAGACTTTCTCTTGGGATAGCTACTCTCTGGGTGGCTGCTGCTTTTCTGCTTGGGACTTTTGCATGTTCTCTCATCTTTCTGCACTTGCCTCATGCTTACTGCATCATGAGTGCATGGCTCTTTGTTTGTGCCCTGTGGCTTCAGTACCTTCAAATACCCCTACGTGTAGCATCTCTGTGCAGGCCCACAGGTGTGTGCCCTGTGTCTGAGATGGAGCACATGTGCTACAAGAGGGGTAGTGTGCCAGGTGAGCCTGAGTACATGCACAATGACCACCAGGCTGCATGCCCCGGTGCAGCTGGGGCTCCCAGCTGTGGGGGTTCCTTCTATCCTCACTTATTTTGTGCACCTGTGGGCTTTCCCTCCATAGCTTTCAAACCATTTGAGTTGGCTTTGTATAAAATGTTAATAATTTAAAGCATGAAATAAAAGACAGATGATAAGAAACAGAGAGGTAGACTTTGTGAAGATGGGAGGGGGACCTGAGATGGAGGAGAAGGGAAGGTGAGGGGGGAATAAAGACGATCAAGATGCAATGTGTATGTACCAATTCATCACTGTAAATATAGTTATTATGTGTCATATACATTTCTCATTAAAAAATCAGTGCTACTGATTTTTGCATTCTGGATATTGTATTTCAAAATTTATTTCATTTGGGGAGGTTGAATCTCTAAAGTTTCTATGTAAAAGAATATGTCAACAACTAAAGATGATTTTTCTATTGCTTTTGCCTATGGGGATACCTTTATTTCATTTTCTTGCCTAATTTTTCTGCCAAGGACTTCCAATACTTAGTGGAAAATAAGTGTGACAGTGAAGATCTTTGCCTTCTTTCTGATCTTGGAGATAGAGTTCTTGCCTTTTCACTATTGAGTATGATGTTAGCTGTGGGCTTGTTGTATTTGCCTTCCAAGTGTTGACATAAAGACTCTCTGTTCCTATCTTTTCATAATTCTTATCATGAAAGTATGTTGAATTCAATAACATTTTACTGTGTATCTATTGAGATTATTTTAATCCTCATCCTGAAATTTGTTCATGTGTTGGGTCACATTTATTAATTTTTCTTTTCATGTTGAACTATCCTGCATGTCATCTTCTATCCCAGGAATAAATTCTACTTGATTGTAGTGAATAATTCTCTTAATGTGTGATTGAGTTAGGATTCTGTTAGTAGTGTTTTATTGAGGATTTGCATCTATGTTTATCATAGATACTGCTCTGCAATTTTCTTACAGTGGTCTTGCCTGGTTTGCTATTGAAGTCATTCTGACTTCCTGAAGTGAATTTGGAAAGATTCTTTCCACTTTCATGTTTTGAAAGTATTTAAGAAATGTAGGTAGTAGTTCCTCTTTCAATATTGTTCTTGTTTCAGTGATGCTAGCAAGTTTGGGCTCTTTTTTTTTTTCTTGTGAAAGTTTGTTTGCTGATTGATTGATTGATTGTAGTGCTTAGAAATGAACCTAGAGTCATTTACATGCCAGGAAAGCACTGTGGCACAGGGCACCCCTGGCTCTAATGAGAAATTTTTAAAAATGTCAGGCTGAGTGATACAAACCTGTCAGCTCAGCACTCTGAGAAACTGAGGTAGGGGGATGGCGACTTAGCGAAACCCTGTGTCAAAATCAAAAATAAAAATGGGCTGGAGATGTAGCTAATTATGAAGGTCCTGAGCTCAAACCCCAGTACCAAAAAACAAAACAAAACAAAATAGCAACAACAACAACCAAAACAAAAAAAAAAAATGTGAGTCAGTTATTGCTTCCATGTTGATTGATTGTTCTACACTATTGTTAGATCCTTCTCCTATTTTTCTTCTTTCTTTTTCCTCTGGCATCATTGGTGCTGTTAGTCTCCTTTCTCTGTCTAAGATTCCTTATTTTCTCTAATAGTCATAACTTTCTTTAGTTTTTCTTTATCATGGAATGTCTTAACTTCTCTCTCTGCTTTGAAGGATAATTTTGCTGGGTGTAGCATTCTGGGTTGGTACTTGTTTTTCTTTTAGCACCTGTGTGATTTTTACTCCTTGACCCCCTGGCCTACAAAGTTTGTGCCCAGATCGCAAGTCCCCAAGGAAGACGTCAGGAGCCTATTCCGATGCAAACACGAGAGTCTTTATTGCAAGCTCAAGCCTGAGCTCTCCCTCTCCAGCGCACTGGGTTTTATAAACAGAAACCACAACATTGTAACAGAAATCACACAAGTTGTTTACCACAAAAACTGATTGGTTAACATTTAATGCAAGAATAATTTTTGTGAATCTATGATTGGTCAAAGTGCTGCTGTGACTGTTAATATGTGCTCGGTGGAAAGTCTCTATCAGCTAAAGTTTGAGTAATGACTTGTTTCGTGTATCTATTGCTCAGAGACCGCATACCTTGTGATGTTTTTACTCACAGTATAGGGAAGCAAGAAGGGTTTTTTTTTTTTTTTTTCACAGAACAGAAAAGAAATGGGGCATGCATTGTTTCTACATCAGAAGTCTTGCAATCTATTAGCCATGGCGACCTCTGAATACACAGAAACGTATTGTAGTTGTTCCTGGCACAGATGCAGGGTTAGAGCCAAAAGTTGATTTTTTTTCTCATGAGAGAGAGGGGAGGCCATGTTTATCTAACTCCCGGGAAACTGAAACTCAGGCCTGCTAGTTAGAGAGGGGAGTTTGAAGCCTGTCATGGAGTCTCCTTGGCCTGCGTCTTTTGATCTTTTGGTCTTTCAATAAATCCTCACTTATTCTGATGGGTTTATTTTAGCTGGTGACTTTCTGTTTTTGTTTTGCAGCTTTTAATATCATCTCTTTGTACTGGATGTCTAGGATTTTGATCATGTGTTATGGAGAGGCTCTATTCTGGTCAAGATCATTTGGTGTTCTGTATCTCAATGTTTAATTTCTTTTCCTAGATTTGGGAAATTTTCTGCTATGGTTTTGTTGAACATATGCTTACACTCTTTTTTTTTTTTTTTTTTTGCTGTCCTTCATTTTCTCCTGCAGTCTCACAATTCTGAGCTTGCCTCTGTGAGTTGTCCATCAGCTGTTGCATCCAGACTCTTTCTTGTCTTTTTGTTTCTCGGTCGATACTGACTGTGTGTTTCAATTTGTCAAACTTATCTTCAAGATCTGACCATCTGTCCTCATAATGCTTGATCCAGTTTCACATGTGAAATTTTTACATCCTAGAATTCAGCTTGGAGTCCTTTCAGTCTTTCTACTTCTCTACTGAAATGTTCCTTATATCCTATATTGCTTTGTTTATGATTTTATTTGTATCTTCTATTAGTCATTAAGCTTTTTATCTATTAAGATTATTGTTTGATTAGATCATCTTTGAATCCACTGAACATCTCTTGCATTTGTTTAAGCATACCTTGGCTGAGTTGTTTAAGCATATCTTGTTTGAGCTGAAAGGTTCACTTGTGTTTTCATTTCCTTTCCTATAGGTTCAGCTACTTCAGGAACTATGATATCAGCTTCTGGGGAGTCAGGCATTTTTACAGGTGACATGTTACCTTGTTTTCCCATGGTTCTATTGCTGGGTTTTTTGATCAGGTTGTTTCTATGAACTCTGTCTCTCCCATGGATATTTCATCTGTTTGATTATTTCTTTCCTTGGCTTTTACTTTGGTTAGATTTTAATATTCATGCCTTTTCAGACTACTCATTATTAATTTTGAGGATCTTCGTATTGATTGGCCTTCTGCTGGTTACCTCATCTTCTCTGTTTTTCGCAGGAGGAGAAATATGTTGCAGTATTGTATGTGGTATAAGGATAAACTAATTATTAGCCTATGCTGGAAAGCAAGGTCCACTTGTATGCCACCATCCACAACATGAGTGAAGATGTACAATAATAATCCAATCTAAGACTAACAGATTATTGGCAGAACCTAAGAACCAGCTTAACAGTACAATTGTTCTACCCTTAGCATTAAAATGCACAGTCTGCACCATCAATGTATCTATCTAAATAAACCAATATTTTCTTATTGAAAGGTTCCTCTAATGTCAATACTCTAGCACTCTCAGTAATAAAATAGTCCTTGATGAAAAGGTGGTGGATGAGACAGACCTCTGCTTTCTGAGACTTGTTCTCCTTGGACTTAAATCTTTCAGGAGGACTGCAGTCTTTTTTCCCTTCTCTGCTGCTGGTACCCTTCCCTGAATTCTCTGGAGTTTGACTTATGGATAGACTGTTTCCTGGGCGAGCTCACACTGTGCTTCTGAATTGCCTGTTGGGGCTTGCCTAATGACCAGCTGGCTGTCACTCCTGCACTGGGTTTTTAGTCTACAGTCCTTAAGCTCCCAGGCCTTGTAGTCACATGACTTTTTTCTGCAACTGAATGGGCTTTGGCCCACTGTGGCCCAGGGCCTTATTGTGCCTGTCATGCTCAGCCCCAAGATTGTCTGGACCTTTTAGGCTCCTGCGCTCCCAAGGCACTCACTGCTCCCGAGGCAGCCTTCAGTGGTGTCCTTTGGCCACCTGGTGTGGCTCAAGGTCTCTTCCCTTTGTGGGAAGTCACACTCACCTGGCTGCTCTTACAGTTTTTCTGCTGGCTCTCTGGACACTTTTCAGATCTAGTGAGACCTCTACTGGGCCAAGTTAAGCTTGAAGGAATGTCCTTTCTTAAATCTTGGTCTTCTGTGTAAGTACGTGTGGAGCTGCTGATGAAGCAATCTTATACTGCTGCCAACTTGACTCCACCTCCTAACAGCATTCAGGATATTTATTTATTTATTTATTTATTTATTTATTTATTTTTGATATAGGGTCTTCTCTGTCCAGTCTGGTCGTCTGGTCCTGAACTCAGTATGTAGCCCAGGCTGGCTTCAAGCTCATGGCAGTTCTCCTACCTCAGAGTCTCGAGTGCTGGGATTATTACAGTTGTATATGACCATGCCTGGCGTTATTGTGGTGCTGGAGAATTGAACTCAGGGCCTGTGCTTGCTAGGCAAACATACTAACCACTGTGTTACTCTTCTAGTTCCTGGAATTCAGCTTTTATGTGCATTTTCCTTGGTGGACCATGTTTTCTCCTCATATTAGAATTCTGTGTGTAAACATAATAGGAAATACTGAAGACTGGGGAGGAAGTGGAGAGGAATATTTTAACAATGCCGAAACCCTTCAAATTCAATATTAAAAAGCTCACCCTTGAGTGCTCTATGGCAGTCCTTTGATCAGAGCGGCTTTGACAGTCCCTTTGCTGTGTGCTGTTTGCTGCCTGAATCTTTTTTCTTTCTGGATCTCACTTGTTCCTCTCCCTTTCAATCTTCTCCTGTCTTTCCCCATCCTTTCTTTAGTTGTAGCTCAGCCTACTGTTGTGTGGTATATGTGTAGGACAGTTTGCCTATCCCTGTTGCTACACACAAATGTGGCTCTTCCCTGCTTTCATGTTTTGCATTTTATCAGAGTTAAACTGTAATAGGATCCACCCTTTTAAAGAGGCAACTGATAGGCACATTTTTTATTTCCTTTGTTTTTGCCATTAGAACAGTGTCAAAATGTCAAAGACATTGTAATAACTTTACAGTGTTGTGAAGTTTTATGCACTAGTAGCTTCTGAGGCAGTAACAGATGGAGTAGCATGAGAGAGATCAGATTCGGGTGAATTAATAGCTACAATTAATGTGGTAGGCTTGGAATTTATGTTGATATGCTTTAAATAAAAGCTGTAAAGTAATTAAATTCCAAAGAGGATACATTAATATGAAATTATATGAATAATTATATATTTTGTTTTATTTACAGACTATAATTTTTCAATAAATATTGCTTATCTCATTTTAAAATTTACAGCTTTATAAAAGTAAACTTATTTTAACCTGAATCTTCAGATTTATAGAACTACTTAATATTAACGAGGTAGTTGCACATTTTTTTGAACCCTGCGGTTTTTGGTTCTGTGGCTTTAATTGAACCACCCAGTAGAAGGAGGGCTTCTGTTCATTTGTATCTACTTTTGTGTTTTATCTCATGTCTTAAGGGACAAATGACACCAAAGCCAAATCTGCTCTGAGGAACTAGTTCCTCTTATCATGCTTTATATCTGTGAGCTGATAATACAGATCAGTTGATTTCAAAAATACTGAGCTGTTTTTGTGTTTATATTAAATGGGTGCTAATAAATAACTGGTACCACTGTCAGTCGAACCTGACTTTCCGCGTCTGTCTCTCCGCTCCTTCCCACTGCTGAGCATTTACTCCTTTAGTTATTGTCACAAGGTATCCAAGTGACTCTTTCATAAGGAAGTGAGGAAACACAATTTCTGTGTATGAATGATTACTGTACTGATAAATAGTATGGCATATACACTCATCTTAGGACAGTATTCTGTGACAGAACGTGAATTGGAAAAATATTTTCCAGTCTATTTGGAGAAAACACATCCAGCATTTTTTTTAAAAATTAAACTCCGTGTTTTCACTAATTGAAGATTCGGATACAGATGTAAGAAATAATAAGAAAAGAGGTGTTTCCCTCTCATCTAGTACAGTATCACAGCCAGGCCTTTTTATTGATCGAGTCAATACACAGAGTATTTTCATAATGAGAATCTCCCACTTCCCTTTTGTAGGGATACTTGTTCCCCTTCTTGCCTCCCAGCCCCTGGCAACCAGTAATTTTCTTATCTCTACAATTTTAAAGAATGTTATTTAAGTAAAAAGATGAAGTTCATAACTTGTGGAGATTGGGATTTTTTTTTTTTTTTTCACTCAATAGAGCTTTCTGAGGTTTCATCCAGATTGTGGCACATACTAATAGTTTCTTTCTTTGCAGGGTCTGATACTTCATGGTATGTCTGTACTATGGCCTGTCTGTTCACTTCTCATCAATTGAGGGTTGTCTGGGTTGTTTATAGGTTTTGGCTGTCATGCATAATGGTAAACATCCCATACGGGTTTTTTTTCATTTCTCCTGGGTACATAGCAGGAGGACAGTTGAGTTGCACGGTTCTTTCAAGTTTGATTTTCTCAAAAAATTGCCAGACATTTTTGCAGATGACCAGACCATTTTACATTCCTATCAGCAAAATACAGATGAGCCATGTTGTTTGTATCTTCATATTCAGTTATTTGGTGGTATCGCTGTTTTGTTATATCTCTTCTCATAAGTGTCCACTGATATCTCACGGTACTTTCTTCTTACAATTCTATAAAGACTAGTGATGTTGTGCTTATATTTTCCCCTATTTTAATTGAGTTGTTTTCTGACTGATGAATTCTGCACATTTAAAAAATATATTCAAGAAAGCACATCTTCGATGTGTTTTGCAAACATTTTATCCTCATAAATGTAGCTTGTATTTCTCTTCTTGGAATGTAGTCTTTTGCAGAGCAAAAACTTCTAAATTTGGCAAAATCCAATATATAATTCTTTTATTTGGTGGGTTATATGTTTGGCATCAAGTCTAAGAACTCTGCTTAGCCCCAAATGCTAAAGATTTTCTCCTATTCTAAACAAGTTTTATTGTTTTACTGTTTTGTTTTTCAGGTTGTGAAGAGAACATTTTATTGGGAAAATTACAGAAGGGGAAGAAGAGGATAGAAAGGGAAAGAAGGAGGGGAAAGCTTCTGCTAGTCAGGGGACCAGAGGGTGGTTACATGATCCTGGAGTTTTTTCAGAAGGTGTGGAAGCTGGACCTTGTGGCACAAATCTATAACCTGAGCGCTGTGAGATATGGAGGAAGGAGAATTGCGAGTCCTCGCATTTGCTACCACTTAGTAACTTAACAAGACCATGTCTGCGAATCAAAACTAACAAATGGACTAGGGATGTAGCAGAGTGTGAAGGCCCAGGCCAAATGAAAGGAAAAGAAGAAAAGAGAAAAGAAAACTCGTGGAGGGCAAGTCTAATCTGTGATCATGTTCTGTCTTTCTAATTAGATTTTATCTCATTTTCTAATTTTCAACATAAAAATTTTATGTATGTTTTTGTTAGATTTACATTTAGGTTTATGATACTGCATCTTAGTTTCAATATCCATGTATTTATTGTTATTGTAAAGAAATACAGATTATTTTGTGTTTATCAGGATCTTGTAACCTTACTAAATTCACCTAAGTTCCATACATTTTTTAAATATATAGATTCCTTGGGATTTTATACAAAGACAATTATGCAATATGCAAATAAGTATAGTTATATTTATCTCTTCCCATTTGTCTCTATGGTTTTGTGCCATGTTGAAGAGATTTATAGAGTTTGTGTTCTTTGAATATTTGTGAAATTGTCCAATGAAACATTTAGGCCTTGAGATTTCTCTTTTGGAAATTTTAAAATTATTTACTAACACTTCTTAACAGTTATAACGATACTCAAATTAACCATTTCTTATTAAATGAGTTTGATAATTTTTTTGACGAATGGCTACATTTCACCTAAGTCAAATTTATATATAATTTACAATTTAAAAATCTATGGGATTTGTAGTGATATTCCTTGCTTTTTGTCTGTTTTTGTAATGTGTGCCTTTCCTTTATCGGACTTTTGTCAATTTTGTTGATTTTTTTCAGTGAATCAGCCCTTTACTTCATTGATTTTTCTGTTGTTTTTCTCCTTGCAGTTTCTCTGATAGCCGTTCTTTTATTATTTCCTCTTTTCGCTTGATTTACATTTATTTTGCTTTTCTTTTTCTAAATTTTAGAAGCTGAGATTATCAACTTGCAACTTTCTCTCTTTTCTATTGTCTGCATTTATTTCTATAATTTTTTCCCTCCAGTACTACTCATCTATATCCCACAAATTTTTATTAGCTATATTTGCATTCTTATTCATCTCCATACATTTTTGTTTCATGTGAGACTTCCTCTTCGACTCGCAGATTATACAGAAGTATGTTGTTTTGTTTCCAAGTATTTGAAAACTGTCCTGTTATCTATTCCTTCTTGTTTGATTCTGTCGAGTCAGAACACAAGCCCTACATGGTTTAATTTTTCTAAAATTTTGAGATTGCTTCATATTGCAGGATGTCGCCCATGTTGGCACAAGTTCTGTGTGTACTTGAAGGTGTTGTGCATTCTGCTGTTGTTAGGTGTGTGTGTGTGTTGTATACACAGTAATTAGTTCTGCTTGATGGTGTTTAGTTCTGTATTATCCATGCGAATTTTCTGTCTGGTTGCTTTTATTAGTTGTTTAGAACAAGGTGCTGAGGTCTCCAACTATAATTCTTTGACTTGTTTTTTTTTTCTTTTACTTCTTGGGTTTTTGTTTCATATATCTTGTTACTCTGTTCTTTAGTATACATATATTTTACATTGCTTTATCTGTTTGGTAGGTGATACTTTTTTTGTTCTGTTTTGAGACAGCATCTCACTCTGTAGTCTAGGCTCATCCTTCAGCTATATAGTTAAGCTAACCTTGAACTTGCAATACTCTTGTCACGGTACCTGACATCCCTAATTTAAGGGAGGGAAGGCTTATTTTTAGATCACAGTTTCAAAAGGTCTCAGTTCATTTGTGGGCTGCCAGCTGTGGTGGAAACACATGGCAGAGGCCCAGAGAAGGAAAAGCTGTTCACACAGCATGGTAGACGGGATGTTGAGTGAGCAAGGAAGGGCAGGCCAGCATATGTCTTTCCAGATCATGTCCTGGTGTTCTGCCCCTTCTGAGTCAAGGTCCAGTGACCCACCCCTTCTGATCATGCCCTGCCTTCTAACACAAATGGTTCCATAGATACTGTATAACATCCAAATACATGAAGCTTTCGGGGGACATTCCAGATCCAAACCAAAGTATTCAGCCCTCTGATTGCTGGCTTTACAATGCAATGTAACACAACTGTGCCCAGTTTGGTACTTTTAGTATGAAATTTCCTTCTGTCTAGTAATCTTCATGTGAAGTCTGCTTCAAATGATAGTAATGTAGTCGCTCCTGCCTTCTTTTGATTATTTGTGTTGTATATATTTCTATACATTTAATTTTCATATGCCTGTATAATTTGATGTGAGTTTCTTCCAAATAGCATGTATTGTTTTGGTTTTATAAATTTCACTGTCAGTTTTTTATTTTAATTGAAATATTTAGTCTTCATATTTAACATAATTATTGCTATGTTTAGGTTTACTTTGGCCATTTTTTTCTGGTTCTGCTCTGTTTTCTTGCCTTCATATAGCATGTATGGCTCATACTTGAACAATGTCTTAGAACTCTACTTTGATTTACTTATATCATATTTACAAAATATCCTACTTGACTGGTGCCATCTTTTTGCCTCTTTAAATGTATTTTTGAAAAATTACTTCCTTTTTCATCCTTTGCTTTTCCTATTTATAGTATAATTTCTTTAAATCTTTCCTAAGCATACATGTAGAACCATTTCTGAGAATGGTATTTGTAATTTTTATTTAGAAATCTAGGGAAAACCTAGTTTTGCTTTCATTTTTGTTCACTACTATGTTATTTTCATTTTCAAAGATTCTTTTTAAATATGTTCTGTTAGCCATGTTGGACCGATAGTTCAGCTGCCAATAATGCTCTTAGTGTTCTGTCACTGAATATGTTTTGACTTCCTCATTGTTCATGAAGGTTATGTTTGCTAGGTATAGGATTCTCAAGCTGAGCATGGTGGCTCATGCTTGCATTCCCAACATTCTGAGGGGCTAAAGCAGGAGGTCCACAAATTAGAGCCCAGTTTAGATTACTTACTGACTGAGACTCTGTCTCCGAAAGCAAAACAACAAACAACAACAAAACAGGACTAGAAGTGTGGCTTAGTGTGAATGTTCTCGTTCAGTCTTCAGATGGGATGAAGGAGTCTCTCTCTTGGGCTTCTTTTATAATACACTTACATATCTAAGTATGCACTAATGTCATTTTATTGTTCAGTGCTTGAAAACTGTGTTTCTTCTTTTGGTCTGAAAAACATTCTGATGAGAGATCTACAGTCAGAATTGTTTCTGTCTTCTTCCTCCTTTCTCCCCCAAGTTATTCTTTTGAATTATTTCTCTTTTAAGTTATTATTTTTCTCTATTATCAAAATGTGTTGTCCTTACTTTTCAGAAACTTAGTCGTTTATGCTGTTTAGGCTTTGCTCAATTTTGAAGTCTTAGGCATTTCTTCCTGAAGTGCCATTTGTCCTGTTTCCTTTTCTTCTATAACTCTGTATAAATGTTAGGTCTTGTGGTATAGTGTCAGAGGTCTCTAAGGCTGCGCTGTTTTTATTTTTTTAAATATTTTGTCTATTTTCTCTGTTTTTTCTTGTTTAGATTGGGCAATTTCTATGATTCTACTTTGAAGTTTGCTAATTGTTTCCTCTTTCATTTTACTGTTGAGTCTATCAATTTAGCTTTTAATTTCAATTGATACAATTTTTCACTTGTATCATTTCCAGTTGATTCTTCTCTAGTTTTTTGTTTCTTTGCTAACACTTTCATATTTTTCATTAATAGGAAATGGGTCATAATGAATTGTTGAGGCCTTTAAATATTTGTTAGATAATTCCAACATCTATACCATCTTAATGCTGGGATCTCCAAAGTATCTTTTCTTTCTGTTCAGTCTGAGATCTTCATGGTTCTTTATATAATCTTTAGTTATGACCCTTATGATACTGGCTCAGTAATAGAATGAGGGTGCCTGTCATCAGTGAGGCTCCCTTCTCTGCTTTCATTGATAAAGCAATTGAGTTTCTCATTCCGACTGGAGTTTTAGTTGATTTGGGAAGAGCAAAGTACATTTTATGTATACCTTTGAATGTACAAGTCTCCCCAATTAGGATTTATTTTATTATTCATCTTTCTTGTTTCTGTAAGTCAAATTCAAAAGATGGTGACCCATTCTTAAAAATTTTTTTTGAACTACTGGAAAATGGTTAATATGATCAAGGTTGCTATATGTGTGAAAAGCTTATGTGAAAGTTGCTTAAAATATATGCATGTAAAAATGAGTACTTGAAAAACCAGTTCTAGCAATGGAGAATTCTTAGGTCGATCATGGTGCACAAAAATTTCTCCTGAACACTATATCTGTATTTCAGCTCCTCAAAAATTATGTTTATTTGAAAAGCAACTTTTAAAGTGTTATGTGTTAAACTGATCAGTGCAGGGACAAAGATGTTTTAGTAAACCAGTAAAATTTTAGATTTTATTAATACCTACTCTTCATAACATATCCAATTGGTTAGAGTAAAATAAGATGGTGCCCCAGTCCCGTTCTGTTCTCTAGCAGTAGCTGCTGTGAGTGGAGGCTTCTAGCCTGCGTTCGTACTTGCAGCATCTTCAAGCCCCCGAGTCGCCTTTGCTTCCCCACTACTTTCTCTTTACAAGCATCTCTCTCTGGCCAGCCTTCTCTAGGGAGCTGTCCAATGCAGAAATGTTTTCAGACTTGGTTCTGAACGTGGTATCCTTGTCTTAGGCTTCATCTCAAACCAATAGCCCTGACTCTACTTGATATCTCATATTGGCAGTCCCAACCAAAATGATAAAGCCACTTTCTTCCAGACTTGTCATCTCACTAAATGGTGCTACTCTTTGTTGAGTTATAGTCATTTGAAGCTCAGGAGCCATTATTGGCCCCCTTTCTGCTTCATTCCTGTATCTGACTATTCGTCAAGTCCTACAGTCATTCCCTTCTGAATCTACCTAATCCTTTCTGTTTCTGTGAGTAATAATTTATCATCACCTGCTGTTGGAGTATTTTCCTAAATGGACTCTCTAGTTCTAGCTCATCGTTCTTCTATTTTGTTCCTGTTGATTTACTCTTTAAACAAATAAGTCTTTTCAAAATAATAAGTCTGGCAATATCAGATGCCTGCTTAAAGCATGCCAGAATTTTTAAATGGCTCTTATAGTAAACACCAAAATCCTTAACATGATCAAGCACAGTACTTGTCTCAATAAGTAATTATGGAAGGATGCATTACATACTTTACAGTATTTACTATTAAAATAGTATTGGCATACATAGGCGATCTTGTATGTATCTTTATTGTTGCTAATCTTTCTTTTGGGTATACATAGAAAAGTTAAATTGCCCCTTAATATGGTTATCATGTATTATATATCAAGGTTATAGAGACATGATGTAGTGCCTTGTAGCCACCAAGAAATAAATACCATCAAGAGAAAAAAAGGAGTCAGATCTATGAAGGTCAGTGATGATTATAAAGGGAGTCATCACATGCTTTGTAGCTAGTAGAAGGGAGTTATATTTTAGAGAGTTGGCCACTAGTTTAAGGATTTTCTGTTTCTTTTTGTACTAATCAACTTGAGGTTAGATACTTCGGAAGACAGCAAGTAGCAATTGAGTTAAAGTTTTGTATTCATAACAAATATAAGTTGTTCTTAAAAATCACTCAGACACTTATTTTGCTGCTATATTTTCTCTTAGTACATGGCAAATAATATAAAGCAAGGAATAATTTGAAAGGGGATAGTTATTTAAGGAAGTTTATTAAAGTAATATATGAATTACAATATTCATGGAAATCAAGGCTTCCTTGTATATTAGATCATTTAGACTGCTACAACAAAATATGGCATGTTAAATGACTTAAAAGTAATAGGAGTTTATTTCCTGTAGTCCAGAAGTGGGAAACTCCAGGATAAATCACCAGCTGATTCAGTGGGAAAACTGAGGGAGAAGTGAGGAAACTCACTTTCTGGCTCATGGATGGGACCTATTTGCTGTGTCCTTACATGGTAGAAAGAATGTTGGAGTCTCTCTTGGGCTCCTTGAGTTCCCTGTCCCTAATGGCCTGATTGTTCCCCAAAGGACCCCCCTACCTAATGTCTGCACGATAGGGGTTCTGATGTCAAAATATGAATTGTGGGGGCACATGAATATTCAGACCACTTCAAATACTAGAGTTGATACCCGGCAGAATTGTGAGGTGGGTTAAACAGTGCTTTTGTCTTCTGTCTATTTCTCCTTTGGTAGATGGCCCTGGAAGGAAGATGATGGGCCTTTCTGCTTGTGACGCAGTAGAGAACAGGAGGATACTGGCTGCCTAAGAGATGGGAAACTCTGGGAATCAAGCTACTTGCTTTCTACTTGATTGTTCTGAGACCTTTAGAAAGCTTGTTAATCCCTGTGGAATTTAATTTTCTTATGTATACATAATAGAAACCCTATTTTATCTGCACATTAGATTGGAGGTGATTATTTGTTTTATTATATATTAAAATATTTATACTAATATTTTTTATTTGAGCTGGTACTAAGATAACATTTTACTGATTTTAGTCATGAGTTTGCATGGCAGAAAGATAAAAGTTATGTAAATCAGGGACATTAATAACTTTAAAACCCCTTTCAACAGGTAATCAGGCTGCAGAATGATTTGCAATGGGCTCTGAGGGCAGCAAGAGGAATCATGAAGTTCCAAAAGTTAATAAACTTTTTAAAACTCAAAACCTCCAGGGAAGCACGGAGCCTGCAATTGTCATAAGTAACTACAAATCTGTACTGTCTTCTCATTTCAGTCTATTTTTCGTCTGCACTGAGATGTGTGGATTAAGCAGCTCTGTGTTTATTTTCATCGTGGTATTAATTTGCATCAGCCACTGTGAAGTCGTTTAAGCAAGGCGCTGCTTTAATTGCCTTGTTTTTCCTTTTGTTCCAGGCAATGGGCCCCACCATGACCGCTGCTGTACTTATAATGAAGACAACGTGGTGGATGGCGTTTATTGCCTCCCAATAGGACACTGGATCGAGGCCACTGGGCACACCAATGAAATGAAGCACACAACAGACTTCTATTTTAATATCGCAGGCCACCACGCCATGCATTATTCAAGGTAAAAATAGTACTATGTTTATAGCATAAAAGTAGGACAAGAGGTAGCATTAGGACAGTGGTATACTCACGGTACTCAGAATCTCAGTGTCCCTCTTGCAGGGATCTGGAGGCCTGCTGTGCTTTGAGGAGACAAATTGTAGTGAATCACTGTGTGAGCTTGTCTTCTACATATGAAAGATTCTACTATTTTATTCAATTCTTTTATTAGATACATATGCTGGTATTAGTGTATTTTGTCAGGGTATTGCTTGGCCATTGTCCGTATTCATATATCAATGGTTAGATTAAAAATGAAAACTGCGCTAAAATGTCCTAGATAAGTACTTGCATCCTTTGTACTACTGAGACTGAAATAAGAATTCACGTCTCATCAATGTGTGTGTGTGTAGATAACTGTGTGAAAACTTGATTGAATGTGCTTAATTTTATTTAATAGCTTTATGTATTCATTTAATTACTATAATAGCAACAAATAAAATATGCCATAAATAAAAATTCAAACACAGAAGAGGAGAAATAGGCACATTTGAAGTCCTGCATGGTTATTTTTTCTGGAGTCTTATGATGCATATACTTTATTTGTTAATGCATCACCCCAGTGGGAACGGCCTACATCAAGAGCTCAGAAAACAACAATTGTTGGTGAGAGTGCAGGAACAAAGGAACCCTACCCCACTGCTGGTGGGAACGCGGTTTGGTACAACCAGTAGGGAAAGCAGTCTGGATCTTGCTGAGAAAGCTGAGAGTAGAAATCTCATTTGATCCAGCTACTGCTTTACTGGGCATGTTCCCAAAAGAAAGAAAGTCAGCAGACCAAAGTGACCCTGCATATCAATGTTTACAGCAGCACAATTCATAATAGCCAAATCCTGGAAACAACCTCCCTGCCCCTCAATAGAAAGATGGTTAAAGAAGATGTACTTGTGCATAGTGGAACACTATGCAGCCATAAAGAAAGACAGATATGAAGCTTTTGAACAAAAATGGGGCCACCTAGAGTCAATAATGCTCAGTGAAATGGACCAGACACAGAAGATTGACTAGATGGTGTCCCTCTTATGAAATGCACAAAAAATAATGGCATAAAAAGGCCCCAACATGAGTGACAAGGTGGAAAGAGGGGCAGTGGTCAACTAGGAAAGGTGCGAACCTCAGAAGAAGGGGTGGCGTGGATACTCATTGACTCCCCAAACCCCAGGTTTCTAATATGTTATAGAATTTAGAATTCATGAGTATCCACATTTACAAAAATAATAAGAATTAATGAATAAATAAAAAGAAATTGTAAAAACCCAAGTAACTCTAAAATATGAAATATTTACTTTCCTGCTGTTTGTCCCTTCTTGCCATTCTACCAAATATAGTAAAGAAATTATATTGCTGTTTTCCTTCTTGAAAAGTCTGTTTTGTGACCCATCAACTTAATCGTCCTTTATGATTTCCTGTTGTATAAGGTGAGATTTGCCCCCTTATATTTTCTTCTACATCTGCCTCTACCTCTAACTTCTGTCTTTGTTACTGTTTTTACATTTTCAAAGTTTATAGAATTTACATTTAATATAGTATGAATGTCTTTCATGCTTTGATGATTTTAAGTCTAAAACCAGTCTGTAACATTTAAAATATTATTATTTACTGTAGAAAAGGCAAAGAAGTGCGTTCTTGTGACCTAAAAAGTGTATTTTTTTGGACAAGAAGTATAATTAATATGAAGAGTGTGAGAGGTAGGAGAGAACAAGGTAACTTAGTCATGGTGTTAAGGAATTAGTAGTTTTTGAACACACTTCCATTACAGATTTATGTTTTATACTCATCTGATGAAGGATTGAGTGCATCAGTTTGAGGAAGAAAAGAGCTAAATGTGATTTGTGATTTGTATAGTTTGAGCAATGACATTAATGGTGTTGCTGCTTACTGAGATGGGGAAGACTGCGAGGAGAACAATTTGGAATATAGATTGGGATAAAAATTCTGTTTTAGTCATGTATTAGAGATTCTGTTAGATTAGAGAAAGGATCTCAATTAGATACTAGTCATTTGGGGCGGGGGAGAAGTTAGAAATGGAGATATAAAACCAAGAGTTATCAATATATCCATGGCATTTAAAGTGATGGCTTTAGATGAGAGCATTTAGCGAATGAATGAAGCATAAACGAGAAAAAGAAGTAAAATATTGAGCCATTGGGTCCACATAATTTGGAAGTCAAAGAAAGGAAATGATTCAGAGGAAAGAATTAGAATGAAGGCATGCTGGCATTTTTGATCTTTAATAAGTTTCTTTTTTATTTTTCCTGAGCCATATTTACTGGGCTTTTCATCTGAAGAGGGATATGTGGTTATTTCTTTATCTTTATTTTGTTAATTTTTTCTCAATTTTCATAGACTCTTGCTTGCTTTAATATTCTGTTATGGCATATTATTTTTGTTTATGAATTGATATAGTCGTGAAACTTAGACTGCTTATGAGGATTATTTTAAAGGTGTTTTCTCTTACTGGAATAATCAAGTTTCCTCCTGAATCCTTTGTTCTTTACTTATTTAGATCTTTGTCTTTTATGTTATTAGTTTTTAAATAACTGATATTTCTTAGTTTTTCCTGTGTAATATGTAAAAGGCCAGGCTGATTATTACATGTGGTTGGCGTGTGTGTTCTCTGCCCTTATTGGATTCTGTGCCTCTGAGAGTGTTGGCTGCTAGTTCTGTTTGAACTGCTAGGTCTGTCTACCTCAGCAGATGGCACCAGGCAGTCCACCTGGGCACTCTCCTGGGCACTCTCTTCACGTGAATGAAAAGGCAAGAAAGACCCATTGTAAATTGTACCTTTCACTCTGTGGGCTTTTGCTTCTGCAAATAGATGTTCTCCTTTTTAAAGAAAATATGTCTTCAGCTTTACATACAGTGTCATAGCTGCTTGAGATATGAGAAGACATTGTGCTTTGTGTACTGAATTATGCAAGAAAGATTTTTATTTATTTTCTTTAATGCAGCTTGGTTTTATATCAAAGTCTATACATAACTGAATTCTTAGGTAGTTCAACCTATTGTTATAACGATAATGTGTAAAAACCTATCTGTAATATATAGCATACCAGGTGTGATATATCGTAAGTACACAGTCAGTGCACCTTACACATGGGATCTGTAGCTGTGGATTCAACAAACCATGGATTGAACACATACAAACTCTTTTTTTTCTTGCAATTATTCTCTAAACAAGGCAATACCTGTTGTGGTTTGGATCTGGACTGTCCCCCAAGTCTCATATGGAATTGTGTGTTGTTAGGAGACGGTAACTTGGTCTGGAGGGGTGGACTATGGGTATGTGGTAAATTACAGTTTTGTGGTAAAAGATAGGCATGTATTGGATTAGGGACTGAAACCTGGATGGGGTGGAACACTGAGGCTGGACCTGGAAGTGGTGGATCCCGGGGGCAGGATGTGGAAGGGTGTGTGCTACTCCTTTCCTTCCTTCTGGGACTTGGCTTCCTGTTTGCATGTCATGAAGATCTCTGTGTCTGACTCCAGCCCTGGCTCTGGACCCAGGCCCAACCCTACCACGTGATTCCACCATTTTCTAGCCACTTACTATT
This sequence comes from Ctenodactylus gundi, assembly GCA_004027205.1. Taxonomy (NCBI): domain Eukaryota; kingdom Metazoa; phylum Chordata; class Mammalia; order Rodentia; family Ctenodactylidae; genus Ctenodactylus; species Ctenodactylus gundi. Next base: position 38,796 of record PVKB01006522.1, read on the forward strand.
ACATGCACTGTGACCTTCTGAAACTGTGAGCTAAAATACATCTTTTCTCCCAAAAGTTGTGGATGTTGGGTATTTTGTCATAGCAATGAAAAAGAAACTAAGACAATACTATGGCTGCTAATATACATATGATATATGTAATAGGTTATATGTTGGAGTATGACAGTAGAGATATTAAAACTCAAAAATTTATAAACACAACTCTTTCCATTTAGTTTGAGTATAAGAAAGGAATTGTGCCTGGAATCCTTGTATGATTGGGATAAATCATATTGGAATTCAGTTCAGTATCCTTTAAAATGTTAAGATTTTCAAGAATTCAAACAACAGTTAAGTTTTACACAATAGGTTTTATATAGTAAATTCATTCAGTAAGAGTTGTGTGCATTTCTCTGTGTAGTCTGTGTTAGTGTTGCATGATCAAAGGTAGAGATAAGGGTTGCCACTATCATAGAACGTATGCCCAGTAGAAGACAAGCACATAAGCAGCTGTCACTCAGGGAAGTGATTGTTGGAATGAAGTTTTATAGACATTGTAATGAGGGAATCAGTTAAGGAAATCTCTAGGAACGAAGTGGAACTTGAATAGAAATGTGGATTTTTTTAGGAGGACATGTAAAACAGAGAAATGAAAAGGAGAGTAGTAAGTACAAATATCCAGGAAGTATGAGAGAACAGCATTAGGGAGATCAGAAACTGTTTTCCAGCCAGATTAAGGATAAAAAGAGATTTGGATGGGTGTAAAATTGGACTGCGCCAGGCACTGAGGATGCAGGACAGCCCACTGAGCTGGTATTTGGAGGAGACCCTTCTGTTACCTCTCAGTATTCAGATTTGGAGATCTTAAAAAGTCAATGGGTTCTTCCATATTCAGATGATACTTGATACTGACTATACCTCTCTCCTCAATAGATTTTTGTTTCATATAAAATAATAAATTTGCACTAAAGGTAACAGATAAACAAGTTAATGGAACGTGAGTGGCAAAAGACTATAGTTTCTGTTTCTTGGAAAGGTTTTATTGCCAATTGAACATACTTAGACGTAAATCAGACTTAGTGAACATCACATTTTAAAAATGTTACAATTTAGAAAACGTATTGTAAAGCATACTTATACTTATAGGCCCTTTGGCAAATAATGAAACGTTATACAATAATTTTCAAACTCCAAAATGATTTTAAGCACCATAAAACAATAATTTTGCACATTTTAAAGTGCTACTTTATCTAAGCATATCTTCCAAAATGAGAGAAAATGATTGTTTTGGAGAGAGAAAGGAACTTGTGTTCCAGCCTAAGATCACTCATTACTCCTTGGTAGCCTTGGGACAATCCTGAAACACTTTTGGAAATTTCGCTTTCCCAATTGCAAAGTGAGCTGGTTGAGTTAGATGACTGCTATTGGGCCGTTCTGGGCATGATCAAAGGGTAATGCTAATTTCAAAAGCTAATGCCTAAGTTATATTCTGCCAACATGTTATATTGACCCCCAAAATGATTACATGGTGTATTAGCTTCTCTGGTTTCAGAAACAGGAACCAAATTCTTGCAACTAGTGCCACCTTGAAGTGATATTTCCTTTGTTTTTGTAGCCCAGAATTATATTCAATCCAACTCTACAGAAGCTGCATTGAAGACATACATATATTTTATAACAAATACACAGTAATCTTTAATAAGTATATATATATGCTTCTTGTATAATTTTTATACTGCTTACATTTATAATCAAATTCTGACAGTTTTCTTTAGGAATAAATAGAAAAGTAGCCACAAAATTCTGTTTGCAATAAGGCCTAGTTACATTGTACTATCTGCTGTTGAAAATCAAGACATTGGCTAAAGGAATAAAAACTAATTTCATTTGGTATTTTTGTGTGTTTGAGTGATTTGAGATTCTTTTAAAAGTTAAAAACAAATATAATTATCCATGGTGGTAAGAAAGAAAAGCCACATACTGGTCTTTCTTGTCCAGTTTTTGTCACCCGGCATTGATTTTTATGGAGTGTTAACTGGCTATGTCAAAGCCCTCTCTGAATTCTTTTTCCCTTGTGAACATTGCTACTTGTATTTTATGTGATCAAAGTAATTGATGGTTATTTTTCATTCTTTGATTCAAAAATCATCACTTATCTGACCCCTGCAACCTAAGGGAGGAAAAGTATATTTTAGCACATAGTTTCAGGAGGTTTTGGTTCATTCACCGGCATCTGGCTATGTGTGAAGGGTCTGGCAGAGAACAGCTGCCCAGGGCATCAGAGTGTTAGTTGTTGCGGTGTAAGGCCCTGATTGCAACAGGCCTCCATGCCGAGTTTGTGTCTCCACGGGTTTTAAGAATAAGTCACAAAGAGGAGAGGCAGGTTGCTAAGAAAAGGCTTTATTGGGGAAACTTACAGAAGGGGAAAGATAGAGTAAAGCTCCTGCCAGAAGGGGGACCCGGAAACATGAGTTGCCCATGTGGCTCAGTGTCTATGGGTTTTTATTGTGTAGCTGGGTAAGGGGCTGTCCTGTGCTAAGCATCTTGGTTGCTAGGGCTGGGTAGTAGGTTCTCCACCCTTGAACTGGGATCTCCACCCTTAAACTGCTGCTGCAGCCCACCCTTAACTAATTCCCCCTTGAAGACCTTTCTTTTTATTGTTTTTTAACTGACTTCTAGGGAAAGGTCAGCTACAGGGTGTCACAGGTTAAAGCCAGCTGCCTCTTGTATAATCTTGCCTTCCAGGAAATTCTCCGTTTCTGGGAAACCCTCTGTCCCTAACTGCCTACATACACCTCCACTGTCTCCTCTCACCACAGGAGGAAGGATCAGGGCTTGGGGAGATGCTGAGCAAGAGTATATCCTTCCAGGCCATGTCCTCCTTCAGTCAGTCAACCCTCACACCCACAGTAATCTGCCCCTCTAGCCAGTCCCCGCCTACTAACAGCATGTGAAATCCAAAGATAATCCACCACATCCAGATACCTGAGGCTTTTGGTGGGGACATCCCAGATCCAAACTATAACACAAATCTACCTTAGTAAAAATATGTTTTATATGTAATTATGCTAGAATGATTTATTTTCAACATTACATCAAAGGAAAAATAATGATAAAGTGGCGTAATGCAAAAGCTCCCCCTTCATTGTGGTTTTTCTGGGAGTCATGTAAGACCTGTCTGCTACAGTGCTCTGACAGTGTGATTGTGGAACCAGTCTGGTTTATTTCTTGCTGATTTTAAAATTCTCTGTTTATGTTATATTTCTAAAGTTTTGATTATGATATGCCATGGTGATTCTTGTTGCTGGTTGAGGTTATTTGATATTCTGTAAGATGCCTGTACCTGAAAATTGGTTTCCTTTCCTAGATTTGGGAAATTTTCTTGCATGAATTCAGTGAATAAATTCTTTATATCTTCAGTGCTGTCTTCTGCTCTTTCTCCCACATCCATAAATCTGAGATTTGAATCATCCATTAGCTGTTGTATTCAGATACTTTTCTCATCTGTAATTTTGGAGTTGTGCCTAATTGTGACATTTGTTTCCTCAGTCTTATCTTCAAAGTCTGAAAATCTATCCTCACAATTTTGAGTTAGTTTCCTGTGCTTTACAATGTATTTTTTATATCCTGAATTTCACTAGATTTTTTTTTAAGAATTTCTACTTTTCTATCAAGTTGTTCCTTCATATTTTGCATTTCCTTCTTTACCTCAGTCAACTTTTTATTTGTGGCTTCTGTGTGCTCAGTAAGCTTTGTTTTCATTAGGATCACTATTTGTTTAGTGAGTTCCTCTTTAAGCCTACTGATCATTGCTTGCATTTCTTTGGAGATATCTTGTTTGAATTGTTTGACTCATTTATTTGCTTTTTGATTTCTTTCTCTATGAGTTTCACTATATCAGGGCCCATGATATTAACTTCTGGGGTATCAGGCATTCTGTGTGTATCCTGTTGCCTTTTGTTCTTCCCTTATTTCTGTTGTTGAGGAACTTCATATTACAGGCTGAGCTGAGAGATTTCTTTGTACAGGTATGAGGGTGTGTGGGGGAATCAAAATTCATCTGAATTCTGTGCTGGGAATAGACAGTGAGGGAGGACCTAACAGCCTGTGGCCTCTGAGGTGTTACGATTTGCTTAGCAAAACTCTTCTGCCTGTCTTGACTTCTCTCCCGCAACCCGAGGGTAGGGCTCTGTACCCTGTGTGGCTCTCCCAGTACAGCTGAGCCATTCAGGAGGTCGGAGGTCGTTCACTTCACTTCACTACTATTTATTGTGCCAGTTTCTTATAGGCCTTGCTTAAGAGTGACCCCAAAGTCCTGATGTGCTTTTCTGAGCCTGCTTTTACTCTAAATTGTTCAGTTTTTGGCTCTTCTTTTTAAATGGCTTCTGCTTTCATCACTGCCTATTATGGCTACCAAGCATTAATTCTGGTCCGGTCTCCAGGAGGCCTTATCTAGGGGAAGCTCACAGTGCATTTACAGTTTGCACTACTCGCAGGCTTGTTTTTGGAGGCTGGGGCTATCAGCTGCTGTCAATTCTCACTTCTCTTGGCTTGCTTACCTCAGTCAGAGGTTCCAGGCTCTGGGCTTTCCCCCATCTGAGGATGCTGGCGGCTCAGGGCTGCCCTCGGTCAGCTTGGGCCTGCTTCCTGCGTGGCTGTTTTCCTCTGCTTCTGATGTGTCTTCGGAGTTTCTGATCTCCTGTGGCCTCCTTTAAATTATTGAGGCACTCCTTCCTCTCCTAGCTAATTTGAACAGGTAATTTTTAATTATAATCTCACGTTTTTAAGTGAGTTCCTGAGGAGGCATTGCATAGCTCTGTTACTCAGCTGACATCTTGCCTTACTTCACAAGTGTTTAATTATACTCTCCATTGGGAATAAACAGACTAGTTTTAGAGGAAGGCATTTTATCAGAGTTTCTTACAGTGCAATATATCTTACACATTGTTTTCTTCTTGTACTCTCCTTAATTACATTATCTACAGCTTTTCATGCTAAGTCTTAAGAAAACTATAAAATCACGCAATTCAGAGGCACTTGTATTAAATAAATAGGAAGTCACTGGAAAGTTATTTAAGACTTTTAATAAAAAAATTTAAGAATTTATTTGGACAAAGATTCTTTGCGTGGCCAAACATAAGATCCTAAAACTTCTAAGTCCATTTGTACACATTTGTAAATTTAGTTTTAGCAAAATCTCTTACTACGTCAGTTTGCCAATAGCATTCTACCCCAGGCAGTTGACTGCCTGGTAACTGATCAAATTGTTTTTTATTTTCCTCCATTCTCCAGGTCATGTCTGATAACCTTAGCCTGCCTTTAGCAAAAACATATTAGGCTATTTTAGCCAGAATTCTCCCTTTGCCTAGTGTTTCCTCCGAATAATTTTCTATCCACTGACTCCCAATTACTCTAAACTGTAAATCTCTATTTGCCATGCTGTATTTGAAGGTGACCCCAATCCTTCTCTCCTCCAGCAAACTGTCATTGCTATTTTCCTGTACCTATTGTGATGATTCTGGACAAAGTCTGCCTTACTGTGCTTCATTGAATGATGCTTTTATTTTCCTCTTTCTGTCTCTCTCTCGCTCTCTCTTTTTCTCTTTCTAAGAGGGGAAAGTCTTGATTTTTTCCCATTTTATTGATATGTGTAAGTGCAAAATTTAAGGTTTACAATGAAATTTAGCATTTTGTGCACCTGCGTACCTTGTCAGGGTGACAAGGACTTTCCCACTTTCCTTGTTTTGAAACGCTCACATTTTAAGATCTCAGGCCATTCATAAGCAGCTGAGCTGGAAGCACATGGTGGACGCCTAGTTGGAGAGAAGCTGTTCCTGACATAGTAGACAGGAAGCTAAGAGCAAGTGATGTTTTTCTTTGACAATGCTTATACTGTTACTGGCCACTTAGGTCCATACGCTCAGGCTCATTTGCTTTTCACTGACCAAATAAAAAAGGACCATTTACTTATATTTTTTTCTAGAAGTTACTAATTTTTATTAGCATGTACTTGTGATATAGAGTGGTTACATTAAACTTGAGGAATTGGTGCACACACATACTGTGTAATCATTAATATCCCTTCCTTTTCCCCTCCATGCTCTCCACCTCCTCCCACATCCTGTCTTCCTTTTTATAAATTATCTTCCTATTTCCTATCATCTGTCTTATTTAGCTCCTTCTCTTCTTTGAGCCTTGGGTTTTTCATATTAGAAAAACAGTGATGTTTAATCTTCTGGGTCTGATTGACCCCACTAGGCTTGCTGATCTTTATGGCAGAGTAGTATGCCATTGTGCATCTGTACCACGTTTTTTTTTTTTTTTTTTTGATCTAGTGATCTGTCAATGGACATAACAGCAGCATCTGTTTAGCTATTAGTTGTATAATAGCTGCAATAGACATTTGTGCATTTATCTCTGTTATATGATGCTTTCAACTCATTTGGAATGATGGAAGAGGTAGAACTGGGTCAAATGGAGTATCTGTTTTCAGGTTTTTTTGAGAACCTCTACACTGATGTCCATAGTGATTGCACATATACATTCCCATCAGCAACACAGAAGGGTTTCTTTTCCCCCGAATCCTTTGTTGGTTGAATTCTTGATAATAGCCATTCCTTGTGGGTGTGAGATGGAACTTAAACATTGTTTGAATTTGCAATTAGGACATCATTTATTTTGGTTAAAAATAAAATGAAAGAATTTATACAAGCCAGCTTTCAGGAGATAGAGGGGCCATTTGCCTCACATTACCATGTTCCCATGTGCAAGTGTGCAAGGGTCTTTTATAATATGAAACAGTGGGGGCAAAATACAATGAAATAATAAGGGGGTCCAGGCCTGTTTCATTTTCTTTCAGGTATAGGTGTCTTCTTTCCTTTTTGTCTGAAGATGAACTGGAACTTTGACCATTTGGTGCCAGTATCTGTATAATATCTATGTGGAGGAGAGGTGGGGCTGGGAGTTCGGGCCCTAGAGCTGAGGAAGTATGTGGAAGCTGCTTCTTTCTTAAAAAAAAAAAAAATTACCTTGAAAGTTCTATTTTGCCTTGTAATCTCAGCACTCAGCAGGCAGAGGCAGGAGGAATACCATGAGTTTGAGGTTTGCTTGGACTATATAGTATATATACTATATATATAGTGAGTTCAGCATCAGCCTGGAATACAAAGTGAGACCCTGTCTCAAAGAAAAAGAAAAGTTCTATGTCGCCATCCCAGTTATAAGATTATTTCTAATTTCAGGAAGGAAGACACCTAGGGCTAAAATTAAGAAAATTAAGCTTCTCATAATGATAAATTGGTTGGAAACATGGTCAGTTTGTTACAAAAATAATCATTTCATCCAAATAATCAGAAACCGTGTTTGCACCAAGCAAAGCACGTTTTTATTTACAAATGCACTTCTGTGTTTGCTGTTGGTTCTTAGTCATTTCTTAGAAAAATTAAGAGGAAAAGAAGTACAAGAGCAGAGAACAAAATGGGAAGAAGGAAGGAATACAGACTTCTCGTCTGGACTTAGCAACTTTTCATTGAAGCATTTTGTGATGGTAGCTGGCAAAATGGGTTTAAAATAGGTATGGTTCTTTCTGAAGCATGCTCTATACCTTGTAAGTTCACTCTGAATAATCTGTGGTTTCTAATATGACCAGAGAGTTTTTTGTGTGCCTCATTGCTCATAACCATCATATGTTTTTATTACTTGAGATCTTTCCAAAGGCTCAGCATATTGTGAATGTGAAAGAACTTTTCTAATAGGGATCAGGAATCACACACATTGATTTATGGTCCTCAGTCAGAATAAAGACTATTTACAGTTGGTGAGGTTTTCAGAACTCTTCTTTAATTTAAGACAATCAAGTCAAATATTGTTCATTAAATTATGGAGGAGAAAAAGAGAAAATACAAATAGGGTTATAAAATTGGAAATAATGTAGGTAATTGATTGTAGAAATAGATTTGAATATTAGAACACAAAATTTCAAAATACCTTTTTCATGAGATTAACTTTATCTCTTAAAAAACAAGAAATTAATTAAGAAGTATCATTGTATTTATCATGTGCCCAATATCATGGTTGGCCTTGTTAAATTTTTTCAACTAAATAATAATGAAATATTTATTTACATCTCAAAAATGCTCTTCTTGAGAGTGGATTCATTTGGAGTTACACACGTGATGGTGTCAGGATACATCTGTGGCACAGGATCTTTATATTCACCTGAGTGAATAGTACCTGAGGAATGTTTTCATGCAGGTCGCTTCTCCTATGCCTAGGAAAAATAGAGTAAAACATGAAACGACCTCATAATTGTGATCAGTTACTAGTTTATTCACATTTCAACAAGAAGCAATGAGAAGTTGATAAACAGTCAGCTGCAGATCATGGAAAGGGAAGGTCTAAGTTGTTACTTATTTATTTATTTATTTGCTGGGACATAAAACCTGACCTCTGTAATTTAGGAGAGGGAAGGTTTGTTTACCTACCAGATTCAGAAGGTCTCACCCAGGCAGTTCATGGCAGTGGCCATGATGGAAACACATGGCAGAGGCTGGAGAGTTGCTCATAGCATTGCAGATAGAAGCCCATTGAATCAGGAGTGAGGAGATGCCAGGCAAGGCCAGAGCTTTCCCAGGAATAAGCTGCAACATATTTCTTCTTCTTCCTTTATTTAGTTGTATCTGCCTGTCCCCCCCACCCCCACCCCCACCCTGCCCCACCACGGCCATATATCACCCAGGGTAGGTGCCCTTCCCTCACCTCCTGGTCCACAAGTCTATAACACAAATCTGAAAACCCTGCCCTGGGCGGCCCCTAATCTCAACAAGTTAGCAAAAGCCCCAGGAATCTGCCTCTTCCAACCAGTCCCTACCTCCCAATAGTGCACATTTCCACAGCTATTCCACTATTCCATCACATCCCCATGCGTGAGGCTTTTGGGGTATACTGCAGATGCAAACCATAGCAGACACTTAAGAAACTTTATATAGGAAGACAGTTGGGCTATCAGTTTGCTCCTGATCTCTGCCAGCCTTTCTTTTATATTTCTCTGCCATTTTCTGTATTTCCAGGCTACAGCTCTCTCTAGTCACTACCCTGTTTTGTTTCTCCTCCCTGCAGTTGTGCCATTTTCCAATCTCTGTTACCCTCTCTTTGTCATTTTCCTGTTTCTTTATTTTCTATTTTAGGGTTCCTTTCCTTTTTTTAGTTATTGTCCTCTTCATTAATTTTTTACAACATGGGTGCATGGTATGAAATCTAAATCTGTATCTAATATTTGGTTCTTTAATAAGGTAACCAGGTAACTTTGGGCTTTTTTTATTCCATGCAATCATCAAGCATGTTATTGAGCACCTACTTTCTGCTAGGATCTAGGTATAATGTGTCCAGAGTTAATAAGCAAAGAACTGCTCTCTCCTTCAGAAGCTAATGATCCCATGGTTACAGACAAATAAAATATACATTAGTTTGAAAATCATAATGCAATTAAATTACTTTTTACAACTATGATATTTCAATTTATTTTCTTTAAGTGGCTTCAAGTGAATTAAAATCTTGAATTCCTTTTTAAATCTTGCTGTATTTAAAATGTGACTTTGCTTTCAAAATTTTAGTTAATATTTAATTGCGAGAAGCAATTTTTTTAAATGAGAGAGAAAGATCATGGTACTTCAAGTTTTATGAAGCAAGGAACTTAACAAAACTTTTATTTACCTCACATTTTTATTTTCTCATTCTAATAAAATCTTTTCAATAACTGTATTATAGAAGGACAGAAAAAATCTTCTGAGTATAGTCCTGTTTTAAAATTACATTTTAGATTTTTATCAACATTAAAAAACAAAATTTCATAGACTGTTAAGTATAGCTGTTTTGCATTGCATTATGCCAGAGCCTACGGTTCATATGGTAGTTTACATGAATCTTCCCACCCCGTCTGTTATGATTTGGATCTGGAAACTCTCTCAGAGGCTTCACGTATTTGGATGGAATAGGAGTCTTACAGGACCAGTTGCTGTTAAGAATAGAGGCACAGTCATGAGGTATAAAACACTGGGGCTAAGCCCAGAAGGGGCAGATCACTGGGGCTTGAGCCAGAAGGGGCAGAAGATTGCATCTTGACCTGGAAAGAGTGGAACACAGGGACAGGACCTGGAAGGGCATAAGCTAGCTTCTCCTTGCCTCCACTCACTGGGGTTCCTGTCTGCCACGCTTCCTGTCTGACCAACTTTCTTGCTAAGCCTCTGCTATGTGCCTCCACCAACGCCAGCCACCCATCAATGGATGGGGACCTTCTGAAACTGCGAACCAAAATAAGTCTTTTCTCACTAAGTTGTTGATGTTGGGTAATGTGTACCAGCAGTGAGTAAGTAATTAAGACACCTTCTGACCCTCTCTGTGTAGCAAAAAGCTCTCCCTGCTAAATACGTGGAAAGACTGCGTGGGCAAAAATTTTAGATGCCAAATGATATCTCACTTGTGGAGAATGCGGTTGTTGGATCAACGTATATTTTATTTTATTTTTTTTAGCCTAATGATTGTTTCTACAGAATTACCTGTGCTAATCTTTTTTTAGTTTGTGGCCAATAGTTCATCCCTCACCATTGCCAAGTGTCTATTTACTAAAAGTCTCTTTTTCTCTGTTTTATTAATATGTATATATGTGATACATAACGTTTACATTGTAGTAAAAGTTTCTTGATGGTATTTAATTTTTGAGTATATCCAACTTTATGTTCTGTCGTTCTTTCTGGTATGTGTATAGGGAAAAGTATCTGAGTCTAAAAACAAATAATTTCAAATTTAATAGGGAAATGGAGATGAGAAGCTTACATGGAGGCACGTGAGCCGTTGGCAGGATAAGCAGGTGACAGTGTGGCTGCAGCGATGCAGTGGTTTTCAGGCAGTGCTCACGTAGCAGTGTGTGCAGTTTCTAACTGTGGGAGCTCAAGTCTCACCTGGAGCAGGTGACCTCATGACAGGGTGGTGTTCAGCCATAAAAAATGAGGTCCTGTCATTTTCAGCAAAATGGCTGGACCCAGTGGGCATCATGTTAAATGAAACAAGTCAGATGTAGAAAGACGAATGCTGCATGTTCTTCCACATACAAACATGTTTGAAAAATAACTCAAAACTATTTGGAAAATGGGGTAGTGATAAGTAAAGTGTGGGAAGTGTAGGAGGAGGGAGAACAAGGGAGGTTTGATAATGAATATTAAACACAGGTGGGGCAATAAATTCTAGTGTTTCATAGAACAGTAAGGACTATAGTTCACTGTGACCTATTATATATTTTATAAATCACTAGAAGAGGGGAGCTTAGAGTCCAAACATAAGTCACAAGAATGAGATGAAAATATTAATTATCCTGATTTGGCCAGTACATATTCACATTTACTGAAATACTACACCGTAACAAAATAGGTAGTATATAATTATCACATTAATAAAAAACTAAGGAAACAGAAATATTAAGCACTCTCTTTTTGCTACACACTGTTTACATGCACCAGCTTACTGCTCTCCACTCTATCATTTGATGCAATTAAAATAATAATTTCACATAACCCAATTGACATTCATTTAATTAAAAATTGAAACTACTTTTGAATTTTGATGTCTGAAAACTGTTATGGCTTTTCCCTACTTTAACGTGTGAAAAGGAAAATATGCTTTTCTACTTATGTAGGTTTGTGAAGTAGCCTGAGAAGGCATGCAGGAGCCAGCTTATGCTAGATTTTTTTATTGCTTAATTATAAATTGAATTTTAATGAAAACAGCATAACATTTATCTGGGACTCAGTGAACTATGCCACTAAAAAATAAGACTGAAATAAGACTTTGTATTTAAAATTTTAAAAAGGAAAGGCATCTTCTGGATCTGTGTTTGTAGAAAGTTATGTAAAAACAATGCGTTTGCTAACTGAAAATGACTCAGAGTTAAAGTAATTGTAATGGAAAAGGATAAATGGGGGGTAATCTATTGTGTTGTAGATGGTGAATTCAAACTACATATTCTGATTAAAAATAAAAAGCTCATACATTTAAAAATGTTATAGAGTACAGAATGGACCAGTCATTTAATAGGACAAATCTATAATTAAAATGCAAAATAGAAAGAAAGAGGGTAAAATAGGACTGACTGTATGCTTGGAGAGATGCAGACAGTATTTACTGTCCAACGTTGGCTTAAAGTACTCTGTCTCACTGACCTGACTAATTTCTTCAGGTTATTTAATATTTATCTTGAACTGCTTGCTAATGTAAATAGTGCTTTTGGGAAAATCAAAATAGTTAATACAGAGTCCACATAAAGAGACCTAGCCTACTAATAAAAAATGAAGAGAGAAGTTTTATCCCAGACTCTTGAGGAAATGAGCATAGTCTTATGATGTGCAAAGCTGATGGGCATTCCCTCCTTGGCTTAGGATGCAGGTGAAAGCAGTTCCTGGAGATGTGTCACCTGAGTGTCCGTGTGTCTGAGGACAGCAGAATCATGGGACTGGGTTAAGTCTACTGTTTCAAGAGTTAAATGACAGTCTTCTGATTAGGGGATGAAAGTGGTCCTCTAAATGAGTCCAAAATATCCAAAGGCCAGCTCTCTTTCTCACGTTCTAAGACAGCTTTGCCCTGTCGGTGAGAACCTCAGACCCGCAGTGACCGAACAGGTTTCGACAGGAACGCCATTTGTGTTTTTCCTTTTTCTTTTTTCTGAGTACATCTTTTGGTCTCATAAGGGTTATCTCAATACAAATGCTAACTGAAAGATTTCCTGAGGATTCCCTTAGACAATCCCTAAAGAATTTTTCTTTTAAGACTTTAGGAAGGCTGGAGGAATGGCTCAGCGGTTAAAGCACTTATGCAAGTGCTACATCAAATGCTAAGTACCTGAGTTCGATTCCACATAAGCCAAGCATGGAGACGCAGGCCTGTAATGCTAGCACTCAGGGGGCTGAGACAGGAGGGTTGTCGTGAGTTCACAACAAGCCTTGGCTGCAGAATGAGAGCCTGTTTCAAAAAAAAAAAAGTCTATATAAGACTTGAGGGAGGTCTAAAGCCTACCAAAAACAACATTTTCATCCTCATCAATAATGGCTTGTGTCTAAGTGACTTATCTCATATCCTGCTTGCTGTAGAAATTTAACTTGATAAACATTAAAGACTATAATCTTGAAAGAGCAATTTGCATGGCTTTTTCTTAATTGCTTTAAGGTCTTATAATGAGAACTGATTTGTGCTCACTTGGAAGATTGGTATTGCTTTATAAAACACATTCAATAAAATGTTTCAATAAAAAGTGATACTAAATAAACTTGGGTACTTTAGATATTAAATTATGTTTTGAAATCGTATTGTTTTATGCATTTCAAAATAAATTGTGACTTCTGCCTCTCAAATATTATCTTAGAGGACTAGGTCACTGTTTTGAGAACTCTTGAACATAGGAATCTTCTCATTCTTGCAAGCTTGGCGTTTCAGTGCTCAAGTACAGAGTACCAAAAATCACTAACTAGTACTCTGAGTTGCTTTTTTCTTGGTGTCAGAAGCTATTCATGAGTAACTTTTACATCCTTAATATTGATTTTACACCTCCTTCACTCCTCGGACACTGTCTAACATGTACAGGTATAAATGTTAATAGAGCATTGAGAAAGCCAAACCAAAGCCAAGGTAAAATGCTGCTGTTTGGAATGTCAGGATCCTAGAACTTCCAAAAGTCCGTATCTGCTCCTGTGTTAGCGCAGTACATGCACAGCTGCTTGTGCACACACATGTGCATGTGCACCCAAACAGGACAATCCATACTATATTGGGGAGTGAAAAAACAACTCACAATTGTTGAGAAGAATATCATTATTGAGGAGCTGACAGTCTAGAGAAGGAAGTAATCTTATATGCAGATACCGTCACTGCTGGCCAAAGTTCAACTTTATAAAAGCAAACAAACTTTAGTGCAAGTAAACACAGAAACTCTGGAAACAAAGGAGTATTAGCAAAGATATCCGGATGCTTAAAAAACAATCTCATTGAAATACAGGATACCAACTAAGGAGAAATTGATTATAAGTTAACATTAACAACTCAGTAGCCAGTTATCAGATTTTCTGTATGGTACTTTCCTCCCTTTATTGATATGTATAAGTGCAAAACTTAGAGTTTACAGTCATCGTGAGCATTCTGTGCACATACATATCATGGCAAAGTTACAAATCCCCTCTCTCCTTTCAGCCTTCTTCCCCACTCCCAGTTCCCATTATTTCCCACATTAAGTTCCGTGAGATAATTGTGATCTGGTTCCTCATATCAGAGAAACCATTCAATATTTTACCTTCTGCTTCTGACCCACTTCACTAAGCATGATGGTCTCAAGTTGCCTCCATTTACCTACAAAGGCCTCCAAACTATCTGTCTTTCTACATGAATAGTATTCCATTGTGTATAAATACCACAATTTGTGTATCCAGCAGTCTGTTGATGGGTACTTAGGTATCTTCCACATTTTGGCTATTGTTAGTTGTGCTGCTATGAACATGGGTGTATAAGTGTCTCTGTTATGTGTTGTTTTTAACTCTTTGGGGAAAATTCCCTGAAGAGGATTCACTGGATTGAAGGGGATATTTATTTCCAGTCTTTTGAGAGTCTTACATACTGCTTTCCATAGTGGTTGTACTAATTTTACATAACCTGAAAGTGATGTCAGCAAGCAATCACTAATGCCTCATGTTTCTGCATAAATAAAGTTCTGAGTTTGAATCTAGGTCAATAAAAGAACAAAATGTAAGAGAGAGTGTAGGAAGTAAGGAAACAGACTGCTTGGAATGGGAAGGGATCTTGAGGATGGGGGCAGGAGGAAAGGAGGTGGGAGAGAGAAAGGGGAAGGAAAAGGGCCAAAAAGTGGTATGTATGAGCACTATTTCCCCAGGTTGTATGTAATCAACTGTTCATTCATATTCAACTTTTAAAAAAGAGAAAGAGAAAAAGAAGAATCTAGGTCAGGTATATCTTAGTGATTTTTTTCTGTCTGGAGGTAAAGTAGGTGAGGAAAGGTTATTTATTTTAGGCCACAGTTTGAAGATCTCAATCAATTCATGTTCTGTTGGCAATGGTGGCATGGCTTCACAGAGAGACTGGCAAATGCTGCTCATCGCATGTGGTTAGGAAGCCGAGTGAGGACAGGCTGGAGCCTGAGGAAACGCTATACACTCTAAGCGCAGACTCAGTGATCTGGCCCTCGCTCCCACGCCTCTTCTTAGCAGCAGGTGACATCAGTAGGTTAATGCACTTGCTCTAGCCAACTCCCACTGTCCCGTCACCTTCCAAACACAAGTGGCTTTTGGGGGACATTCCAGTTACAAACCTTAGCAAGATATAAGAACTTGGCAGTCATTGTACATCTCTGAGGAAACTTAGAATTTGTTTTAAATTCAGCGCAGCAGATCAAGACTTTTTTATATTTCCTAAAATCAAGGCAGTTTCAGTAATGTAGAAGATTATTATTATTATTTTTTTTTTTTTTTGGTTTTTGCTACTTGGCTCAAAAATAATTTTGCTCTTGCCTGTGCTTTCAGACAGAATTAGGATTTCTCTGCAGAAAATTGTAAAATTGTCATGTTAAGATATGTCATTATTACCAACAAATATACATCGTGAATGAAATTTGGACAGTGGGTATCTTAGAAGTTCAGGAAAATCTTCCTTTCATACAGTAGCTTAGGTCCATTTGGAATGATAAAATGTCAATCTTCCTTTCCATACAGGCATTAGATCCCTTTAGTAGCATTATATGAATTAAATAAGTCAAGATAAAAAATATTCTATACTCTGCAAGAATAATGTATGTGTACATATATATTATATATAATATGTATACACACACATATATATATACTATATATGAATATATATAAAATCTTGCAGCAGGATTATTTGGGAATATATAATTATGCAATCGATTTTAGATTAGAATATATTATATATAATTAGGGAATGGAGTTTATTAGATTAGCTCATAGGATCAGAGGTGAGAAAGTCCACCATGGTCATTTGCCTTGGAGAGCCAGAGGATCCAGTAACTGCTCAGTTCAAGAAGCTGGAAGCAGATTTTGCTGGCCTACATTACAGTACCTCTGGAAATACCCAACAGCCATGCTCAGAGGTGTGCTTACTGATTGGCTAGACATTTCTTCATCCACCCAAGTTATAACTAACAGCACAATTTCCTAAGGGCCTGCATGTGGTGTGTACCTGTGATGGCTCATTCCATGGCACCTTGGCTCAGCTATGATGCCCAGGTCTCTGGTTAAGTATTATTCTAGGTGTTTCTGTGAATGCATTTGTGTTAGTCGGCTTTTCACAACCATAGCAAAGTACCTGATAGATGATCACCTTAGGAAGTAAAGGAGTAGATGTAGCTCACAGTTTTGAGTTGGAAAGTTCAAACAACATGGCATAGCCTGTGGCAAACTTGGCAGTGTGACCTGGTTGTGGGTCGTGATGGTGGGAGGGTGTATGGGAGGAAGGGATTTCATTCCATGCAGAGAGCTTGAGACAAGCTGGGTGGAGCCAGGCCTAGATATTTAAATTTAATTTAATTTTGAGGTTTTTTGGTTTGTTTGTTTGTTTTTTCCTGAGGCACAATCTCCTTCCATACTCGAGTGTCCTTAGGGCAGTGCTTCTAAGTTTCCATCAGCTCCCACATTGTCTCACCAGGACCATCCATGCCTCCAACACATGGACCTTTGAGGAACAAACTGTCCAAACACAGCAGTAATCACTTAATCACTAGTCTCTGAGTTAAACAGATTGCCCTCTGTAATGTGGGTGAGTTCTACTGGGAAAAACCTCTCTCGAAGAAAAGAGAGTTCTGCCGGAAGCCTGCCTTTATACTTGAACGACAGCGTCAGCTCCTCCCTGACAGCCTGTTGGGTCTTCCCTGCAGATTTGGACTGGCCAGCCCCTGCAGTAATGTGAGCCAATTCCTTATCATACTCCTTCCCTAAAGCGCGCGCGCGCACACACACACACACACACACACACACACACATCACATGTATCCTCTATTCTTTTTCTCTGGAGAATGCTGATTAACACATCCATTGGCAACTGAGTGCTGTGTTCTGCACAGAGAACATTGTCTGAAGGCCTGATTATCATATATCTCTCCTCTTTCTTTTTCTTGTGGTTAATTTCTTTCTTATGTGGTGAGCTGATAGAGGTGAGTAGGAACAAGTTTAGTATGAGTAAAGTTTGATATGGGTAAAGGCTTCGAAGGGGAATATTCCTTGATTCTTATGTTTAAAGAAGTCAGAAGTTGGTGTAATGTGCAAAAGAGATGGACTCTGTCTGGTTATTAAGAAAGCTTTGAGAGGCTATACGCAGTTCTGCATAAGCATACGAGATAAAAAGTCTAGATTTTGCTCTTCAGGAGTTTCATGGCATTGCACAGATTACCCCATATCTTCATGTGCGGTTCTGCTTATGCATTCAGCAAGATAATGAAAGCTCATTTGCCCACAAAAGTGGATAAAACTTATCTGTGCTGTTGTGAGTCAGGATAGTGATTATCCTTGTAATAATTAAGAATATGAGAGGAGTCTTCAAAAGGCTAGTGAGAATTCTGTTTCTGGGTCAGGATGTGACTATGTGGATATATCTATATCTATATCTATATCTATATATATGTATATGTATGTATATATATATATATATATATATAAAATCTAAGTGTGAATGCTTTTGATATTCATTACATTTTGATAAAAGTTTATTTTAAAGTGCATATAAATACTTTAAAATTGATGGGATACAAAAATCTTATCCTAAGATTAATAACTAAGAATAAATAAGCAGAATGACTTCTTGCATTTTCCTTTAATGATTTTTATCAGAAAATTATATGTCCATTAAATGCAAACTGTGTAGGCAGCAGAAGAGCAATCTCTTTGCAGTCCATCGGCTGGTTTTCAGTAGATCTACCCAAATTGTGCTTGAGATCTCTGCTACTGTGCTTACTCGTGTCTGTCTCAAGAATGTAGAGAGGTCAAATATTTGTATTTGTAAAAGAGCTCTTTTGTATTTGTTAAAACCTGATGGAAAAGCCAGGGAATTACTGTGTAACCTTTTTTATTGTTCATAAAAAGAACACATAGTCTCATAAAAGTTGTTTTAGGCCTCAGTAGTCCTAGTCAGATAATGGATAATGGCATAATTTAGTGTTTAGATGAAGCATTGGGACCATCCATGTTTATGAACCACAAATATGCCGGTTGCCTACCCTTAATACCAATGGGAAATGTATGGATAGAATTTTTACATACATGACTATATGTTGGAAACAAAATATACATCTTCCATGGGACCTCTTCGACTTTTTCATAGAATAATAGAGTTTAAAATTGCGAGTTTTGAAAAAACTAAAAATAGTTTATTTTTATTGAAGTTCCATTGGTGCTCTGGTTGCTTATCTGTATACCACAATATTGTTCTCTTTTGATGATTTCATGCTCCTGACTATTGCCTTATGCAAATATAAAGATATGTATAGTTTAATTTTGGTTTCTTTTACATGAAAATGCCAGCTTGAGAAAACAGTTTATTAGTACGTCACTCAATCAATATTCCAATTTGCATAAATGCTGCGCATTGCCAGCACAGGAAAAGGTTCTCGGGACAAGCTTCCCTTACATTGATCGAAGCAGGTGTTCTCTTTTAGTGGTGAAGTCAGCTCCCTTCTGAGAATCCCAGATAAGTGGTCCAAATTACATCTAAGGGGAAAATTTGCCAGAGCATAATTACCTTTCATCAGGGTGCCACAAATAATGAAAGGAAAGGAACACTGGAAGCATATTGTAGTCTACATAATCACCATCATTTTAAAAAGCTGATGTAGAATTCCTTACTTCAAGACAAACTGTATAGCTTTGGTGGTAAATTAGGCATATTTTCTAAACACTAAATTATATTTCTTCTAATTTACATTTGGCAAAGAAAAACTGACTAGCAGTGGCATGCAAGAGATAAGGTTTGCAGCTGCCATTTTCACACAGTGCATTTCTGTCTGTTCTTCAGTAGCTTCCTGTGTTTCTATTCACACTGAATCCCCTTCCTTATCTATCTTGGTGAGATAACTGGCACGGCGATTGCCATCTGTGCAGGATACCGACAGATTCCTTACTTCACCTCGCCTCTCTGTTCTCTGTTTCTCCACTCTTCCATCCACGAGCTAAACTTGTGGAGAGTAAGAATATCAGTGTGAGTAGTAATAGTAAAGCTTTGCCCAATGATAAGTTATTATCCAGCTAAGGTCGTAGGAAATAATCAGTCATCAAAATTTTGTGTACACTGTACTTGGGAGCTTTGGAGAAATTCTGGAATTGAATAATTTCAGTTGAGGCATAACGGAAAGTCCGAGACTGATCAAATGAGACTTGACTGCCAGCTCAGCCATTGGTGACACGCGAAGAACTTGCTTCAAGTCAACACACTTTGTCTGTAAGTGTAAGATAGTAGCTTGTCCTATAAAAATTAAAAAGCATAATAAAACTGTCTCTTGGAGGGATTAATAGTAATAGTTGTAAAGGGAAGAAAATACTTCTGAAAGGGTATTTGGGGCAGCAGTGAGAGAAAGTGGTGATCATACAAAAGCATCCTCAAAGGCCTCCAAGTCACTTGCCGATTTTCTAATTGTTTCCTGTTTCTTTCCCATCATCTCCTCTTCTTCTCTGGTCCCCACTCATTGTTCTTTCCAGCTGTGCCAAAAAGAGCCTCCTGCTCACACAGCCACTTGCTCTTTGCACCCTGTATTGAATGATTGTGCTTTGTGTTTCTTCTTACAACCAGTTGGGTAGATGGAATAGAAATGCCCATTCACAAAATAATGCTTGCCTAAATGTTTAAGTTGCTGTAGCATAGATACAGTTGTGGGTTAGATCTGTAGATCCGCTGCATTGTACCTCTAAGGCAGAGATCAGCAACTTTTGAATAAAAGGATCGAAGGGATATATTTTAATCTTAGTGACCCATGTAGTTTGCTTTAATTCAGATCGGCTGTGGTTGTAGTAGATTAGGGATAGAGAATGTATAAACAGTAAGTGTGGCTCTGTTTTAATATTTAGAGACAGAGGGGATCTATGGTCTTCTGGTTCTTTGAAAACATAGGGATGAATCAGATTATGCTGGAGTTTAAAGTGGGAGAAGTAGCCATGGAGTCCAGCTTTCCCCAAAATTTATTGCATAAAGGGCAGTCTTCCTGCAACCAAAGGCTGATTGGTCAAATATATTTTAGAAGAGTAACCACCATACAGACTTATTGTATACCCTGAACTATTTTAGCCACAGTGTTGATATACTGTATCAGTCAACTTTCAGCCACTGATACAGAATACCTAACATCCACAACTTATCATTAAAAAGGATTAGTTTTGGTCATTTTCAGAGTTTGTAGCCTGTGGTTGGCTGGCTTCCAGGCAAAAACATCACGGAGGAAGGGCATGGTGGAGCAGAGATGATGCTCACTTTGTGTCACTTTGTGGTGGCTGGGAAGCAGAATGCAGGGTAAGAGCATCCGAGGTGGACAGACTAAGGACCATTCATAGCTCCCAGGCCCCAGACTCATCCAGATGTGCTCTGCTGTCCTACAGACTCTTCTCAAGCCAATAAAGTTAATAATTAGGCTCAAATATCGCAGCCAAAATATTGGCGAAAGCTTATAATCCCAGCACTTTGGAGGCTGAGGCAGGAAAATCACAAGTTTGTGCCCAGCCTGGACAGTTTAATGACTTAAGGAGACC